>JAPMUY010001449.1:0-185922 GCA_026901105.3 Galaxias olidus
CTTTTTGTATTTACTTAGGTTATCTTTGTACAAATATTAAAATTTGTTTGATAAATCTGAAACATTTAAGTGTGACAAATGTGTAAACACAATAAGAATCTGTAAGGGGGCAAATACTTTTTCACAGTGCTGCATATATATATATATATATATATATATATATATGCATATATTGTGTGTATATATATATATATATATATATATATATATATAGTACACACATACTACACTATATTTTGTGGAGCTGCAGCAAATGTGATTTAATAAAAAACATTAAACGAAACTTAAAACTATGGACCTATCTTTTTGGACGAGCATATGGAATGGAATCTGAGCAGCATAGAAGGTAAGGAAACAATCAACAAGCAGTATTACAAACACAAATATATAAAAACACAAAGACAATGGGCCATCATGAGAATAAAAATCTTTATTAGTGTTTTATGAAGTCTGCATAATATGCCACACGCCTGAGAAGCTTATGGTCAGAAAAGAACTGCTCTATCGATACCGCCCTCTACGAGTAAAACAACTGCGACAACTATTTTACTGACTGGTTTGCAAAAAAGATTACTGTTAAATACACACTTACTGTACTACTGTTCTGTATATTTACGTCTGGTCCACTTCGGATTTGTTATGTATTATTTCACATTCATATGTTGTAGACCAAAGATAAATGTAACACTGGACCCTAACACATGGTTCAGTTCCCCAAATCCAAACTCACTAGGTGCACTTTTAAGTACAATCACTAGTGCTGTAAGGTAAACACATTTACATCAATAAGGAAGAAAGGACAAAAACAGATGTTAAAAAACTTGCAACAGCCACAAAATGACAATGGCAGACTGCAAGCTCATAGTCTTGTTGTACATACTGTATTTTATAGACAGGAACAAATACAATACACACTAACACAGAATGTCTCAGTGTGCAGTTTACACCATTCTCTTACTTTCTGATGTACGAACCTGGAATACTGCCATGTTTCTGTAACATTTGAAAGCCAATGATTTCTGGTTGACCTTAGCTACCAACTAAGCACTGATTGCTTTAATGTCAAATGTGTGTTTAAAAATGTGTAGAGACTAACGATTCAAACTGAGTTCTTACATTATGCCTCTGGAATCATATTGTCATTGCATGAAAGCATACTTTTACAGGTTTACAGGCAAATTAATACGTTTATGTGCACATTAAAATGCACTAGATATAGGTGGGAAAAACAGACTACATTATGTGGGGCAGTGATTTTATTTCTTACTGAGACAAGGGGTTAATTTGGAATTGGATTCAAGCTAAAACTTTAGAATAAAACTGAGGAGGGATCCATGTTCCCAATTTCATTTTTAAAACAGCTGTGGTCTTAAAAATATTATTTTAATAAAAAGTGACAGTAAATTTTAAGTACATTTATATATAAAAATACATAAGAATACAAAAAAGTAGCAAAAGAAAGGGGATATAGGCTAAAAACAATATAGTATAGTATTTCACTAATATGTAAAATTTCTCCGTATGAGAATTATTTTAATTCTGCGTTAGGAGAAAGAGCAGGACTGACATAACATGTCCAATTGGCTTTGCTAAAAACTGATATTCTCTGGTCCCTGCCCAGCGCACCCCGACCAAACCCACGCTACAGCTTACATTCCAGTTTGTTCTACTGGGGGACTTATGAAACTAAAGTTAAACAAAAAGGTGGCCATTTAATGACAACAAAGTTAACTACAGCAGAGTTGAGTTTGCTGTTGGTTTAGTTTTCTGCTAACATTCCTATTTGTCCATTACGAGGTATGTCTTAAAACGACACACGCCTAGAATTCAAATACGTAATATTCTGACAAAGGGCAAAGTCAATTAAGCAATCAAATAAAAACATTAAAATACATTGTTGCACTAGGAGGGGAAAGGCCACAACAGCCATAAGTTCATAACAAAGTCAACTCCCTGACAAAAAAAGTAAGATTGAAGATCCAGAGATAATTTATCTCCAGTTCAAAACAATAAATGGGTGGGTCAAACCCAAAAACATTTTGCATTTAAGTTTCCGTTACTTACGCAAGCCTTTTTAAAATACTGAGAAACTATTCACAGATATTTTTGGTATTTCTCCCTGCTTCCTAGATTAATAACCAATATACATTTTGTTTGTACCACAAATAGATCTAATAATGATTTGGGGGTAAGCAATTTAACAAGGTGCATGACAGGATAGGTAACAAAGTGCCAAATTCTATACTGATAAGTCTGTCTCACTGTACATATGAGTATGTGTGTGTAAGAGTACGATTAAAAACAGGGATGTGGAGCTGAGCCACAAATACTATGAAGTATGTTACGGAAATAAATTCTGCAGGGTTTCCTTTTTTTGATGATTAGACTCAAGACTCAAGTTAGAATTTCATGATCTTTGTATGACATTTTGGGTGGTTCTCTAGCCTTAGGACATACTGGAGCAGCGTACAGACGGTGAGCCCATCTGGGTCAGAACCTTGTCCAGCCACTGCAGGGGTCCATTCAAATGCAGCTCAATCCAGCAGGGGGTGCTTGTGACCGTCTGCCGTCTGGGACAAAAAAGGGGGGGAAAATAGATTATGTTGATAGCAATTCAGTTCTATTGCTGAACAATTTAAGTGGCACAGGGAAGAAGTGATGGGACTAAGGGTCAGTTCCTACCACTACCAAGCTTTAGCCACCCCTATTATGCACAAAAAATCTAACCTAACCTTGTAAGTTGTGTGTAAACCGAACTAGGGCTGTCTCGAATACCAGTTTTTGGGCTTCGAAGCTTCGATAGTAATAAACAGCAAAGCTTCGACAGGGGGGTGGGGCGACATATTTTATAAAAGACCTGGCTTCTGTAAACAAACAACGGCAACACAGGTTATTCCTCAAACCTTTACTGAAAAGAGCTCTCTCACGCCTCATATTTCTCACACATTCACACATTTGCTTTTGGGAAGCGTAAACTGCTATTGCAGACCATAGAAAAACACTAAAATGCCGCTTGGCGCAACGCCTGCAAGCGGAAAAAAATGAAATAAAAAAAAAACGGACAGGGCTCTTTTTTTACTTTAACTACTTCTGCATAACAGCAGGCCATGGATGACTGCAGTCAGAGCAAAGCGGCGATTCCATAGGAACATTTGAGAAAGTTGTATTCCAATGTTAATTTTGTATTGGTTGATGTAAGAATTAGAAGTTATGAACTGGGGAAATGGCTGTAAATAGTCAAATTTCTTCAAGTACAAAGACGAATTAATGTCTGACGCGAGCGGTGACGACCCCAAGAAACAGTAAAATACTGTACTAGTCTTTCATGATCACGCAGAGGTTTTCGGAAAAGTTGGCAGCCCTGGCAATAATCAAATAAAATATAGGCCTATTAAATAACCAAATAAAAACTAACTTGCTCATAGGCCTATACACAATGAAAAATACAAGCAAGACTGTAGCCTATGCCATCATCTTTGCTAGCCTAGTTGAAAGCCAGTCACATGGTCAAACTCCCAGTTTCAGTGCTGATTACATGAGAGCAGAGGCACAACATTAAGCTAAGGTTAAATGTTCTTGTCAAATAACAATAACTAATAATTAATGCTGAAGCATGATGAATAATGTTGTATTAAGCCTACTATTTTTGGAATAAAAAAAAAGCAACCTTCGAATTCTGATTTGGAAATCAATTTCCATGGCAACAATCGAAGCTTCGAAGCATTCAGGTCAGCCCTAAACCAAACAATATTTACATACGATTGTCATTACCCCGCATTTGTATGAAATTGTCAGTCATCTTACTCCTTGCATCTTTTCTGTCCTTTCCCACTATGATGTACCTGTACTCAGCACCCCATCCTTTAACAAAGCTCATGCGGATGGTGCACATCCTGGTGAGCTGGTAGACGGCCTCAAAGCCCTGGTTGACTGACTGCGCCAGCAAGGCAGCAAACTCCTGGTTGTTGAAGATCTTCAGGTTACAACCTGGAGTGTAAACAACAAAGGGCGATAACCTGACACAGTTAGTGTGGATCGATGTTGAAGAAGAAAAAGGTTGCAGTTAATTTCTTTTCATAGAGCTGTACAATGAAACAGGGAATAAACCCATGTAGGAGCAGCCATTTGAGATTCTAAATTGATCCAATCGGTCAAGTGAACCACAATGGTATGACTCGACGGTCCTTTTGATTTGGACATTTTGATCCAAATATGGCCCTCTACATAGTGGCACAATGAGTCTTCAAATATTTTAAAACAGAGATTTTCTCCCCACCTATCTCTGTTGACCTAGCATGCCACAAAGAAAATATAGGATTAATATAACAAAATCCTTGTCTTACTGAATTCCATGGAACTAATGACAACAAATATACCTGGAGGAATTTTGCACACAGTTGCCGGGTGCCATCCGTACCGCTGATTGCAGTTAGGACTCTGGACAAAGATGGCACTGTCGCTCAGACACTCAGCAAAGACCTCTCCGCCAATATAGTACAGACGAACTCCTCTCCCTGTGAACCCATTGGAACACTTTAGCACGCTTAGCCTATATGCACTATAGTAGCATATGTAGTTGACACACACAACACACACTCAACAGGTTTCAGTGGCTTAAATGCACTGCAGAAAACCAATCATTAATTTGGTCCAAAACCATTACATTGGAGCAAAATTTATTGAAATACTTAGAGATGCATCGATTGCAATTACTTTAGCAGATTCCGATTTCCCAGAAGTCTGACCTGCCGATTACGATTTTGGCCGATTACAATTTTCTTTCTAAGAACTATACAACATACAAACATTTTTGGTAATTTTTTTGAATGGCTTTTTTTTATTATATAGTGTGTTCACAATAAATTAAGAAATAACTAAAATGTTCTAAAAAATGATTTAAAAAAAACTGCAGCAGGTTACATGACTTTCATTCTTACTCAAACACATTTTTAAACATCTCAAAATTAAAACATGCACCAGGCTACACGTTTTTCTAAAATGAAGTAGGCCTACAGACGCAACACGTAATAGAAACCTAATTTTATAACAATGCAACTTAAGGTTGTTGTCAACATATGCATAGTCCTAATGCAATTACTTGAACGTTAATGGCAAGTTTTCTTCACAAACAATTCTCGACCTTGTCACCAGTCGGTTTTTCCTCTCATCTACCACATTTCCAGCCAAGCTAAACAAGCGCTCATTGCTGTCAACGCTTGTACATGGAGCAGAGATGTAGGCTCAGGCAAGTGGAACAAGTGCAGGGTTTCCAATTTGGAAAATTTGACATCAGACACCTGCACCAGCTACCTTCAAATTTACCGGACTTTTGATAAATTAACCGGTCGTCGTCATCTGCGTTGAGTGCGTTCATTCGTGTCACTCATACTATATAGGGTTTTTCATTAGGGGCATTAACCCCAAATGTTTCTAGCCCCGAATATTTTATAAAAGAAATATGCCATAAAAAACACTTATTGTGCGCGCGTGTGAGTGAAAGAGGTTAAGGAAGACAGGTCCCACAGGTCTATACCCCTAATAACTTTAGAAACTGTAGCCTACTTTTGTGCACGGACTCGCAAACAAATATGCCGCCCATACGATTGCATTTTCACAGTAAGACTTTTTTTAAACGATACAAAATAATGTGATATTTAAAATGTAAAAAATAAAAATAAAAATAGATTAATGGGTTTATAGACGGAAATGCCCTATTTTGGGTGAATTCAGTTATATTGGGACATTTGCGATCACGAGAGATTACAAAAACTGAAAAGATAACGGAAGGTCTGGCAGAGAATACTGTCTTTATTGATCCAGCAGGCCAATGTCATCTGAATATTTTTGAGGTTGTTTCTCCACAGCATATTTTGGACTTACTTGTTGTACAAATTGCGAGCTTTGTGTCTTCACTCATGGTGAAAAGCGTCCACACCGATGGCATGTTTCGTGTGAATGGCTGTGTGCACGGGACGCAAACCATTGTGCGATGACAAGGAATCGGATATACGAGACCGATCGGCCGGTCACCGATCATGGCCGATCAGGTTGAAAATCGTCCGGTTCCGTTGGCGGCCGATCGATCGGTGCATCTCTAGTAATATTCACGTGTCAGCATGCAAAAGAGCGTACAGAAGAGCCATTGGAACACCACCATGTGATTCACTGACTATTGTTAACGGGCATGTATCTACCTATGTGCCTCCGGGTCATCTCCACAGTGGCGTTGCGGTTGACGTTGGACAGCAGCCCCAGGCAGAAGCGTTCAGAGTTGGAAGGGTCCGTGAAGCCGTCCACGGTGAGCGAGGGTTGCGAGGCGTGAAAGGTCTCGCCAACTCGCTGGTTCAGCTCGTAGTAGGCTATGGAGCACCAGAAGGCCGGTTCAGAGTAGGTAACCGGCTGGAGGTCTGTAAAGGGAATTGGGCAAAATGTTGAGACTAAATTGCTTGAAATCATTACATCAAGTATTGCAGTATACTACTGGGATATATGGCTGTGTAAGAGTTGTTGGCGGGACAGCAGATCTTTTTAGAGGCCGTATGTTTTGGTCTTACCCATGCTATGATTAACAGGAGACAGGGTGTTGGGAGACAGCTCAGCAGGGGAACCTGACCAGAGAGAGAGAGGAGAAAAAAGGAAATCAACACATCATTCAGAAGGAGATACTAAGCCTTTTTTTAGAGGAAATCGTCCCGGTTCATGTGGAACTAAATTAACATGGATCTGACTTGTCTAGAATACCTGTATCCATACTTTGATTCATCTGTGGATCACTGGCCTCACCATCCTCACTGATGTAGCCTGGTGGTGGCGTTTCTGAGGTAAAAAATAGGAGAAACCAGTTGATGAGCCAGGAGACATTGACCAAGTATACGGTTTAGGTCCTAACACTAGTACCTTTAACAATATTATTACTTATAATTATTATTATACTCTGTGGGCTGACCTGGTATGTAATTGTTTGGTGGTTCGATGCCCGCTGGAAAGTTTGTGTTTTCAGGTATGGAATGGGTATAGTCATCCAGCGGGGGAAGTTCTGTCAGGATTTCAGTGTGTCTTGGCACAAGCACCGGAGGCAGAACTGGAAAATAGACAAAGAAAACCCACCTTAATGCAGACTATCGATGACAATTAAGAGTGAACATCTGAGTGAACAAGCTTTCTATTAGCGATTTTCCTGGTGAATGAGGAGCGGTGCCGTACCTGGGGTCTCCACCCTCTGGTAGTGGTAAGGGTTGATGCAGACCTCATCCTTCTTGAGGTGAAAGGCATACTCGCATGCCTCAATAGCGCGCAGCTCGTGATGGCTATGCAGGTCCGGCCATCGCCACAGGCGGCAGTAAATTACATGAGGAAGCCCCTTCCTGTGGGAGACCTGCAGCCTCCCGTCCAGGGATCTAATTCGACAGCAAACAAGATGCAGAGGAGAGGGTACAAGGTAGGTAGAAGGAGAAAGATAGATATGAGGATACAACTGACAAGTTTGGGAAAAGGGGGTGGGGCGATAAATAACTCATGAATAAATAACTCTCATTCTTCATGAATATGACAGGTACACATTTTGTATGTGACACAATCAAATAGTTGTGGATATTCACCTGGTTTGGTCAGGGTAGCTGTATAGGCCTGAGGTATCCCACTGTTCTATCGTATTTGGTGTACTCAGTCCCCATATTTCAGAACAATTGCTGTGCACAGAAAAATCAACAAAACAAAAAGAAAATGAAAAACATAGGATGTGGATCATTCAGAAAGTTCCATGTGAGGAATGCCAACATTAAAAGGCCTCTATTATTGGGAGTAGTTTCAAGTCAAGACACAAGACTTGTTTTTCTTGTTGATAACAGAAAGACAGACACCTCAAATAAGAAAAGCCTTTTGACGTAATAAAAAAAAAATGGAATTCACTTATAAACAATGAAACTGCAAGACAAAGACAATTCTTAAACAATTGTGTCATTGAATCAAATATGAAAAACATTTCCACAACAGAAGCGAGTGCGTCAGAGGCACCAAACGTATTGAGAGACATTCAAATAAACACAGAATACCTACAATGGACAAAAAAAAACTGACTACAGGCAGGTCTTGTGTGGGGGTGGGGGGCAGGATAATTCTATTTAAAACACCCTCAAATATTTTCTTGATGGAAACCAGACAAATTATATTAAAAGAAACTCAAACTGGCATGGAATGTGAAAATATGACAGGGCAGTTGCTACTGAAGAACAGGCCAATAACAGGCTATAGAGGTACAGACCTACTATTATACTCTTAAAGTCAAGTCACTCAAGTGGTACCAGAACTAAACGGTCATCATACAGTGTGTTTAAAAAAATCCCTTTAGCCTGACACCCTTCTCTTTAAGCTGCAGAGTTAATTCACTACAAAAGATAGTTTGATTTCTTAGCAAGTAGCCAAAGCGGTTATATTTAATTAATGGGTTTGGTTATCATATCTACTGTACACAAATGTACAGTACAGACTACACAACTAGTAGGTGTCTGTGATGATGACAACCAACCACCTATCTCTAGACATCCAAACATGACGTGGTACTTAGCAGCTCATCAGTGAGAAAAGAGCAGAGAACATAAGTCTAGACCTCCAAGGCCAACTGCTAGCTGATAAAGAGAGTGTCATCCCTTACTTTTTGGATTACCCTACCCCTTGGGACTATCCATCCATCCATCCATCCATCCATTAGCTATACCGCTTATCCTATGCAGGGTCGCGGGGGGGCTGGAGCCTATCCCAGCCAACTCTCCCTTGGGACTAACAAATTACAAATGGGTGATTGAACTCAAAAACAAACCTTTCGCTGAAAAAGCACTGTCAAGTCAGAGGGCCAGGAAAGCGACTGTTCATAAAACTAGGTATAAAATCTCTAGAGTTCGGTATGGCAATGCTTTTAAGGCACTAGGGTAATCAGCTAGCAATCATGGATTTAAGCACTCACATAGTAAACAGATGCAAAACATAAGCCCAACTATCAAGAGTGAGTGAGGTGTTTCAGAATGTAAGTGCTAATTAACTATAACAATGGTATGTTGCCAACTTTGAATCGGGTGTCATCTCCATTGAGATGTGTGGTATACCTGGGGATGGTGACACACTTTGTGTTGCAGTTCTGTGTTGTGATGGCCTTCTCAAGCTCATCCAACTGGCCTGTCTTCTTTAGCTTCTTCACCAGGCTCTTGACAGCCTTCTCACACCACTTTTCCTCCTGGCCGTTCTGCTCCCCAACACATGCACCACCCGGCCCATTGGCTGACTTCTTCCAGCCCAGCAGCCGCTTCACAACCGGAGGGGTGAAGGGCAAGATGGAAGACATCTTGGGAATAGTGCACAGCCGCGAAAGAATTCAACACACACAGAGAGGCAGAGGGTAACTTGAGATGTAGTTGAGCCCTTGCTCTGGTGTGGCCCCTTTATTTAACAAGGGTGCTCAGCCCAGAGCAGGCAGAACCGTACCTTGGGATGTAAAGAAAAACAAAGTCAAACTTACAATCAGTTCGGAGTTCACAGTTACCTTATCTGACCTAATCTCCTTTCACATCTTAAAGTTAGGTTAGGCTAAATCCCACAACAACATTAGAAGACTGGGAAAAGCTGTTTAAACTTTAAACCAAATAATTATATACAACACTAGCAAACGTTACAGATGAGTTTAATACAGTAAGTTAACTCTAAAGGTTATGCTCTACAACTTAATGAAACATTCTTACATTGCTTGCTATTTGATGTTAAAAATGGTCACATGCTCACACAAATGACGTTCACCAGTAATACACCTTAGGTAGGTTGTATTTAGCGGCGCAGCCTTTAGATTACAAGGGTTAATCAATTGATGAGTTGGAATTTTAAGTGTTCATGGACACTCTCCTCGTTAGATGCTACGCGCTATCGAAATTAACCAAACAAGCTTGGCCTTTCCCAAAACACGAAGCCTTTACAAACAAAGCTAACGTCCATAGACAATATAACCAACGAAGATAGCTAAATGTTCGATAAACAATAGACTGAATATACACAGGGACGCATTCTACACAGCCGAACAAATTCATGATGATCTGCTTTTGGATCTATGTCGAAAAGACATCTCACTGGCTAACGTTTGCTAGCTGGCTAGTGCGGTGTTATCAAAAACCTTTGTTGTTATCGAATGACTATTTGCGCACCAGCTAGCTAGCTAGCTTAACCACATGAATTGTCCCAAAAAAATGCAACATGTGATACAAAAAGTAGTGCAATTCGCTATAGTATATGCTTTTGGATTTTAAGAACGTGTAGCTTGTGAAGTACTAGTGATGATATATTAGTTAGCTGACTGGGGGAGGGGAGGGTATAGCTATCGTTAGCATTCTGTTCTGCACAGAAACACTTTCTCAACCCTGGTCCACACTACTAGCCAGCACCATCCTGCTCGAACTAAAAAAACAGAGCTAACCAACTAGCGCTGACAAAACAACAACACACATCCAAAAGTGCAGTGAATCAATAATAAGCAATATAATAGTTACCCTGGTTAGTTTGCCAATGCACTTTTTTTTCGCAAAACTAAGTCCAAAATTGTACTGAAATACTTTTACAATTATACCGTTGGTTAGCTACTAGCTGCTTTTCTAAGTTGTTTCTGTAGCTAGCCAGATAGCTAATCTCGCTAGCTCGCGTAGATTGGAGAAAATGCACTCTCAAACAGGCATCATCCTACCTCTTTGAATTTGATTGGAGAAAAAAACTTGTCATTTGCGTTTTAGCTGAGCTGGATTGGTAGATTTTCATGGCAATCATTTTAATTATTTGACAGTAAGCTATGTTACGGTCGTACAAAAATACATAAAAAACAAATCTAAGGACCTGGTCAAATCTGTACAATAAGTACATGTATTTATTTGATAGGATATACCATTACAATTAAAGTTATCCAGTTGGCCCAAAGTATTAACACAATATACAATTTAGCCAACACATAGATCTTCCATATCTAAGATAATTGGTCAAGTTTACTTCACACCTGGATACAACTTTCTATATAACATTATATAAGTCTATATAACTTTATACGTCTTATAAGATTTAAGATATAAGATTATCCAGCTCATAGCTCCTCCCTCAGTTCAATTAAACAGTATTTATTTCAGCTGGTAAACATAAAATGCAACAGCTTTACCATCGAACCAGGCATTTTTTTTGTTCAGTTAGTTATCGTTTGTTGAGGTTATGTGCCTATTTGTGTGTATTGTGACATTACATTTGCAATGGTTTGTACTAGGTGAGTCATTAACAGGTCGCTCTTTAAACTCTACTCTGGAATATTTTGTATCTAGTCATTTAAAATTGATAAGAGAATCAGGTCAGACCATGTGGCCATCCTCACCGTAGGACAAGGCAGCTAATTTTGTTCCCTTGTGTAAAACAGTATTGTCAGCTGGCGATGCACCCATAAAGTGCGTCCTGGGCTCTAGAGCATGCCATGATGGAACCGAGTGTGTTCTCTACAACCATGTGTGTGATGGTGAGACTGACTGCAGAGATGGCTCAGATGAAGAGGACTGTGCAGTGACTTGTAATGCAGGTACTCTTAACAAGTGATGTTTTGTGAATATATACTTTCAATCTGAATTTGTGGGCAGACTGCACTCTTTTATAACTGGGAATTTATCTGATTTGAGTTATTTCCATTCTCTGGGTATATTAAATGCAAGGAACGTGAACAAGTGGAACTATTTCTAACAATGAAATTGTTATCCCCAAACTATCAGACCAGTTCCAGTGTGCTCATGGGAAGAAGTGCATTTCCAAAAAGGAGCTGTGTGATGGACAAGTGCAGTGTCAGGACCGCTCTGACGAGCTGAACTGCAGAAAGACCGTAGAGAACTGTGCTCATCAATGTGACAACAGGAAGGCCTGTTTGCCTGACACCTTTTTGTGTGATGGAGAAAGAGACTGTTTGGATGGCAGTGATGAGGCCCACTGTGGTATGCACTAGAGCTTTTGACATGTTAAGAAACCATTGTACAGCAACAGTGCACACATAATCCCACATGCATCTAGTGCAGAAATTTTTATTTATTTTTTTCTCTGCAATTTCTTTCGTATGTATAGAATTTGATCATTAAACATTCTCATTGCTTAGACTCTGATGCGGCCGCTGAGGAAAGCAATTCCCCCACCTCGATGCCTGCTCCCCTCAAGTGCGCTCGGGGCTCCAGATTTTGCAAGAACAAGACTGAGTGTGTCCTCTTTAACCATGTATGTGATGGAGAAAGTGACTGCAGAGATGGTTCAGATGAAGAAGACTGCACACTGGAATGTGAAAGTGGTAAAGAAAAGTTTAAACCATCTTCAGTCAGCAGTGGTTGGCTGTCATTTGAAGCACAAAATTAATAAACCTTCATTGCCCTCGAGTGAAATTAAAAGGAAACTGCCTTTTTGTTCAAAACTGTAAATCTTTCTTGGGGTTTCCTTCTAAGTGCTTAACAGTGGGACCTAAACAAAGCCAATCTGTTGATGGGATATACAGTACCTTTCTGTCAGTCATTCTTCATTCCAACAGATAAATGAGTGCCTGAAGAGTATCTCTGTGTTACCCACAGGCCAGTTTCAGTGTGCCCATGGGAAGAAGTGCATCCTCCAGAGGGAGGTTTGTGATGGTGAGTTCCAGTGCCAGGACCGTTCTGATGAGCTGGACTGCAGTAAGGTCATGGAGGGCTGCACCCATCAGTGTGATTCCACGAGCCGCTGCTTCCCTCAAACATTTGTCTGCGACGGAGAGAAGGACTGCCTGGATGGCTCTGATGAAGCCAACTGTGGTTTGTAACCTCAAATTAGTCAGTGATGTTGGTGCAAAATATGACACTGTTCTAAGATCCTTGAAATGGGGTGTCTATGAGATTCACTTCTTTGATTGCTGATGGCTGTAAAGTGGGATTAAATTCCTTAAGCGGTCTTCACTGGTTGTGCAAATATGAGACATCCTATCGCTGTCCTAATTTGAATACGTCAATTTACATACACACCATTACTGGTAGTTGTTTAGTCATGTACAAATATTGCTAGATTAAGAAGTACATTTTGCATGTCTTTGTTGTCTTCATAGGTGATGAAAGCTGCAGTGCTGGAGAGTTCCGCTGCAATAGCGGCCAGTGTGTTTCTCTGAGCATGCGGTGCGACGGGCACCCAGACTGTCGGGACCACTCAGACGAAGAGCGCTGCAGCCAGCCTGCTGAGTGCTCAACCAAGAAACGCTGCCCCAAGAGCCATGAATGTCTGCTTGAAGAGTGGATCTGCGATGGCGACCAGGACTGCAAAGATAGCACTGATGAGAAGGTGACCTTGCAGAGCAGGAGAGTGGTCTTCCTGAATGTTTAGGCTTGACCAATACTTTTAGATGAATCATTTACTGATTTATCAAGTTTGTTTGGCTGGTCTTGTTGAATGGGGTTTGTAATCTATTGATAGTATGTGATCTAAAAAACAAAACTGGATTACAAACTAGGTTCCTAATCTCTTTACCTTTTTCAGAATTGTAACGTGCCTCAGCTAAAGTGTGGGGAGTTCCAGTGGGCTTGTTCTTCGGGGGTCCAGTGTGTTCCCAAAGCCTGGAAATGTGACAAAACAAAGGACTGTGACGATGGCAGTGACGAAACTGATTGCAAGTTGACATTTTGGGTTTCACGATTAGGAGATATTAGGAAAAAAATGTAATACCACTTATTTCTTCATTAGTTACTAGAGGCGGTTTCTGTAGGAGATGATTTTGTCGACCCCTACAGTTTGCTTAGTGTAAACATTTTCCCTAACTGTCACAAAGACGACATGCAGAATGCTCATGGTCATTGCATATCACTAGCACGATCAACGAATATACTCAAAGTAGGGGCATCTCTTCCTGTTTTAGTGACGCACTTCCTTTGTGGGAGATCGTGCTCGGTGGCAGGGAAAATGAGTGTTAAATATTGAGACTTCAAGAGGACTGATCTGAAATTCGATTTTTTTTCATTCTCCCATTGACATTACAATGTGTTATAAGAAGAAATGTAGGCTATTGATCCGTTAATTTAGAAAGTTGCCTAAAGTTTCTTTAAAATAAGAGTAAAGTGTACAATATGTAATTTTATTTAACTAGCTATTCAGCCATCCCGTTCCACTGCTTTTACCAAGTTAACAGATTATCTACGGGACAACAACCTTTAATTGTTGGGCCATTCCCTCCCCCAGGTGGTAGGATTCTATGCCACCCTCACCAGTTCCAGTGTGGCAGCACTGACTGTTTGGACATGGCCCTGGTGTGTAATGGGAGGACCAACTGTGCAGATGGTGCAGACGAGGGAGGGGACTGCCAGACCAAGTGTCCAAGCTCGAGCCAGTGTTCCCAAAACTGCTACAGTACACCACAAGGACCGGTAGGAATCAAGAAATTACTCTTTGCTTGTAGATTTAGCTGTGTGTGATACTACGCCCCTTCTGAAATTTAAGATTTTATGGCCAGTGCAATGATAATGATGTTAATGCCAACCTGCAATATTTTGGGTCCCTGGTATTCAGAGGTGTGGTTGCACATCTGGATTCACGCTCGATAGGGATGGTGTGTCCTGTGTTGACGTTAATGAGTGTGCCAGCGGTCGGCCAGGCCTGTGTAGCCACCTGTGCAACAACACTCAGGGCTCTTACCGATGTGCGTGCAGCGCCGGCTATGTGATGGAGGCTGATGGACACCGCTGCAAGGTTACAGGTACAAATGTTGGAGCTTGTCTTGCTAAGAGCCCTTTGCTTAGAATCAAGCAGATGTGACTACTTATTTTTATAGAACAGTTAAACATAGGCATGATTTATTGAATATATTTTTAAGTTATTTAATTGTGCGTGGAAGTCTTGTGTCAGGTGCATAACATAAAAAAGATTCTCAGGTGCATAACATAAAAAAGATTCTCAGAGACCAAAGAGTTCTTTACTAGAGCCATGCAAATAGCCTTTGAAAATCCCACCAGGTGAGCCCTTCCTGCTGGCATCTGTGCAGTCGGAGCTGTTCCTCTTAGGCCTGCGAAGCGGAAGCCTGGACGTCCTGATGTCCTCCGCCAAGAAGGCCATCCTGTCTGTTGACTATGACTGGAAGGAGCAGAAGGTCTTCTGGGTCAGCCTTGACTCTGATACCATCCGCTGGTCCTCCCTTGACCAGAAGAACAAGGGGGTGATCATCAAAGGTTTGTGGAATTGGATTTGTGATTACTGTGTAAACATCAGTTAGAAGAGAAGTGTGCATTTTCAGTCATTACCAGCCTATTAAACAGAGCACTGCTTATAAGAAATCTGACCATTCCAGCAACGTGTCAAACTACATTGGAAAGACTATTGTCGTGTTTGACATCTCGACAGGTGTCAAATCAGACTGCATTGCTGTTGACTGGCTGGGGAGAAATCTGTACTGGATTGATGGTGTCAGTAGCCAGATTATTGCTATCCAGTTAAGCACGGAAAACGCCAACGCTCTCGACTACAGTGTCATCCTGGATGAAGACTTTGAGCAACCTCGCTCACTGGCACTCCTGCCACAGAAGGGGTCAGCTTTTTAATTACATATTCATACAAAACAATTTAATCCATGATGTAAGAGACATTGTCATTTATGTGCTTGTTTTCCAATGTCCTCCTCTCTGCTGTTCCTCTCCGATAATCTCACAGGACTATGTTCTGGACAGAGATTGGCAACGAGCCAAAGATTGAACGGGCAGGGATGGATGGGTCAGAAAGGACTGTTGTAGTTAGCCACAGCCTGAGCTGGCCTGGAGGAATAGTGGTGGATGCCCTATCAGACAGAATCTACTGGACAGATGAGGGGCTCAAGTCTATCGGATCTGCCACACTAGACGGAGATGACTTGAAGGTAATGGACAACTGGGTGGCTTCTACCGTAACAGATCCAAACGTTGCATAGAATGATTTTGTAGTGCCAGTGAAATAGACATAAGAGATTTAAAAAGTTTGTGCTCTACATTGTGATTTGACTCCAGATCCTGCAGACAAAGGAAACCTCCAACCCCTTCTCTCTTGTGGTGTTCAACGACATGCTCTACTGGTCTGATGCCAAGAAGAGAACCGTTCAGGTTGCCCATAAAATAACTGGGAAGAACCGTCAAGTTCTCCTTAAACGACCTCAACAGCCATTTGGTTTGAAGGCAAGTAGCACTAGCCTGGCCTTCAGATAAATACAAATGTGTGTAATTTTTTGAGAAGCATTGCAATCTATGATATGTTGTAATATTTGTTCTCCTCAAACGGAACGTAGATAATCCATCCGCTGCTGCAGTTCACTTCAGAGAGTCCGTGTGAGAAGCTGCGCTGCTCCCATCTGTGTGTGTTGGCTCCGGGCCCCAAGGCTGTGTGTAAATGTCCTTCAGGTCTTCTCCTGGCTGAGGACGGCCTTACCTGCTCCAATCTGGTTAACTCTGCCTTTGTGCTGCTTCTCTCTCCTTCCACTGTCACACAGGTAAGGCTATTGGTCAATGGGCCATGTGAAGGGGTGGCAAAACGTTTAACACAATGAAAAATGCATGATTGTGTGACAGCTGTGTTGACCTTAAACATGTCATTCTTGGGTGACAACGTAGGAGTTTATACCTTTTTTTTGTTTATATAGATCTATCTGCAAGCTCTCCAGACTGGGTGGGGTATGAAGGGCTGGCCTGAGCACCTTCGTCTACCACTCCCCAACGTGTATGAATCGGCCATCTTGGATTACAGCCTGCGTGACCACACACTGTTCCTGGTCGACAGTGGCACATCATCCCTGGGGCTGTTCAAGCTAAAAGAGAACAACCTGGTATCCCGAGGCCGCCTTCTCAAACTCTTGGAGGAAACGATCAGTGCTATGGCCCTAGACTGGATTTCCCTGAATGTCTACTGGAGTAGCAGCAAACAGCCACGCCTACATGTCACCTCCACCAGTGGCATGCACACTGCTGTTTTAATTCATGAGGATATAGGCACCCTGGAGTCAATCGCTGTTCACCCTCCCAGTGGGAGCGTTTGCTTTATCAACGTGGGGGAAAATGGCAAGGTGTGGGTAGAGCATGCCCATATGGATGGAGCCAAGCGCAGTGTGATCTGGAAGGATGCTGCACATCCCACCTCACTGGCCTATTCTAATGATGGGAATGATGTCTACTGGGCTGATGTTGGTAAGATTGTTCCTATGTTTTTCAATACGTATTTTTATCTTGTTTTATTTTTTTACCTGCATTTTTTATTTTTATAATCCTATTCAGGTAATGGAGTCATCAGCTCTGTTAGAGTGGATGGGTCTGGCCATAAAGAGTTTAAAACTGGAGATGGCCTTGCTGCTTTTACACTTAGTGAAGAAACACTGCTCTGGGTGACCATTGATGGTAATGCTAACAGTTGATTTATTTTATTTATTTTTCTTTTACAATCAGACAGCATTTTTTTTAGTCCCAATACAAGTAACGTTACTGCAAAAAGTGTAAAACCTTAATTAAAGTAAATGTAATTACTTTGTTTACCAACTTTATTTTCAGACACAACAAATGTATGGTACAAAGATGACCAGCAGAATAAGAGGTTATGGTTTGAGGTAAACACTGCGGTTGTCAGTATGAAGGCCTACAGCAAGTCGAGCCAGACTGGTAGGTGTGTGTGTGTGTGTGTGTGTCTCCACACAGTTTTTACTTTCTTTGTCAGGTAACCTTGCATGCCTTTGACATCTTTAACCCTGACTATCTCCGCTTATCCAGGCTTTAACCGATGCTCCGTAGACAATGGCAACTGCCACCACTTGTGTCTGGCCACTCCAGGGGGTCGAACATGCAAGTGTGCCTACGACCATGTATTTATGAATGCCACACACTGCACTCTAAATCAGCACTGTCCATCTGGTAGCAGGCTCTGTCTGGATGGCTTCACGTGTCTCCCTCAGGAGAAGTTCTGTGATGGTCATCTGGACTGTCCAGATCACTCTGACGAGAATTGTGAGTCCTTATCAAAGCACCACTGGAATAGCAAGCATATGCACTCGAATTGTAACAAGGCTCAATAATAACACTACATATTTTATAATAAAAAGTGAGGTCTTTGCTGTGCAGTACTACACACTTTCCATATAAAAGCATGAATCCTCCCTTTCAACCTGCCTCCTCCCCCTCAGGTCTCCATGCCAAAGAGAACACCATAGCAAAGACCTCACATACAACTGGGTCTCCCAGCTTGGCGGGAGCTCCAGGCCTCAGCTCTACGGTGGACCCAGCCGACCTTTGGAGAAACCTGGACTCTCAGCAGTGCAGTGCCAGCCGATGCAGTGGCAACGGAGTGTGTGTAGAAAATGATGGGGACACCAGCTGTGAGTGCTCCTTTGGGTTCAGTGGGGACTTGTGCGAAGCCCACTTCTTTAAGACCATGCAGAGCCCCCTTATCTACGGGTCCGTGGGTCTTTTTGCTGGGGTGGTCATCATCACGGTCCTGATATTGTTGGTCAAGAAAAGAAAGTCTGCAAACAGAAGGTTAGGTTCTTTTGTGTATGGTCCATATTTTCCCGACATGAAATACTTGTTTAGTCAATCACCTCACTAGTTTTGCTTTATTCTATTAAAAAAGGAGGGTTGCACACCCCAATATAAATGTTTCTTTCATTCTCAATTGTAGGGAGACCAGCCCTTTGGGAAAGGAGACAAAAATGACTGATTTGGAGAAACGAGCCGAGACCACCATTCCCCTACAACCAGCTGCCTATGACACAAATGTTGCAGAAGTAAGCTTCTGCTGGATTTCTCATCACACTTTCTATTGACTGTTTTCTCTGCCTTGTGAATAACTGATTTTACTTTATTTACAGGAAGCCGTGTCCTCTGTGGATTGACGTGTTTTCCAATTTAGCATACGTCTATTTTTAAATAAACTACTTATGGTCTATACTGTGTTTTTAATTTTTTATTCAAGAATTTGCCTGTTGGTTTTCATCTCTTCCCATATACACAGTACATATTGGTGCCTGGACTGGACAGCAAGTTTTGATATTGAACATTCCTGTAAAGAAAAGTCTCCCTGACCACTAGATACTTCACCTACTGCATTAGTACTGCCTCCGGGTCTAAATTAGATATTAACTCTTTAATTGAATCATGATGCCTTTGAGCAAGACTTTTTTTTTTTTTCCTATGAATTCAGAAGTGCTAGGAGTTTACACTTCTGAAAAAAAAAATTCCCCATGTTTCTGTAACATTTAAGACGAACAGATGTCCACTCTAGTGGACAATATGCGTTCCAGACTTTAAATATTATTATTAATACAGGGGTAACTGATTGAGACCAAGTCTCTTTTCCAGCAGTGCCCTGTTTAAAGGCAGAATATATTAAATAAATAAAAATAAGCAACAAATGTTACAACATTTACAATACAATATTTAAGCTTCAACCAAAACAAGAATACACTTCAACTCCCAAATCCTCCAACAAAAGTTTAAATTGTTCAACAGAAATTCCTGCTGAATCTTAATCCATTTATCCGAGGCAAAACATTTTTAAAGCTGATTTACCAAGTTCTGTTTTCACTTTGGGGCTTTCAAGGGTGATTTAGTCCTGTGAGCGTGTCCTGTGACTACTGGATTTGTGTTTTAAAAGTTTAGGTAACTTGCCTAGCAATGCCTTGTAAACAAAACGGAGACAATGTTTTTCTCCTATCACTGAGAAGACCAGCCTACTTTCTTATGCAGTGTACAATGATGAGTTCTAATAACTATCCCCAGTTACAAAACACAAAGCACTGTGGTAAACTGCATCGAGGGACTTTAAAATAGTTTGGGCCGCATGCATATACACAATATCACCATAATCCATGACTGACGAGGGTTGATTTCACAGTTGTTTTTTTAAAAGTGAAAAAAGCACGATCATATATGTAGAGAGAGAGAGAGCGAGCGAGCTCCAAGTCTGATCCTCACCTTTGTGAGTTCCAGCACATGTCTTAAATTATAACTTATCTAGTGAAATTCCCAAGTATTTGTAAACTGCAACACGCTCAATTTGTGCCCCATTAAGGGAGCAAATGTTATATGCCTTATCTAACTTTTTGGCCCTTGAGAAAAGCATATATTTAGTTTTTGATTCATTAAGGATTCATCTTAGATTTCCAAAGGATTTCTGTACACAATGAAATTCCCTTGTAAGGTTTGACATTGCCTGTTCCATGGACAGAGCACAAAAATAAAGAATGGTATCATCTGTATAGAAATGTACTTTACATTTCTTTACATCCCCCCCCCCCCCAGAAGTGAGTGTTTAAATTAAAAATGTGTCAGGGGCTCAGCTATATCAAGG
Source organism: Galaxias olidus (assembly GCA_026901105.3). NCBI lineage: Eukaryota > Metazoa > Chordata > Actinopteri > Galaxiiformes > Galaxiidae > Galaxias > Galaxias olidus. Next base: position 20,329 of record JAPMUY010001449.1, read on the forward strand.
GGGTGGAAAGCTTTAGCAGATATGGGTCTAATTGATCTGCACCCATAGATCTTTTCATACACTTGGAGTTGCATAGGGCATGTAGAACAAATTGTCTAAATGAGAAGGAAACACCATTTCCATGGGTCCAGGACATATATAATAATGAGACATACAATGATCACAGGCAGGCTGCCACAGTTTCCTCTTTTATATCACTTCTTAAAGCTCACTTTTATCTTAAAGCTTTTTCTTAAAGGTGCAGTATGTAAGTTTGAATTTCTAGCAATAAATAACACTTTTTATGTTTTTTTTACGTTTATTACATACCTCCTGGAGGATATCATAAAACCAAATGCTCAGAGAGAAGGTGCGCTATATATGAGCACCCTGGGCGCTGTGTTCAGCTTTTAAAAAATCTAGGGACACCGGCCTATCACCAACCAATCAGGAGAGTTTTTTGCAAGGAGTAAGGGCTACCTGCCTGTCAATCACCTCGCGTGCACACTCCTAGGTAAAATCATATGGAAAGCCAAATGGGTCACAATTCGCCACTTTCTGACGCGTTTTGAGACGCGTTGTGAACCTTGGGGACGCGTCTTGAGACTCGTGATAAAAAAAACGGCGTAAAAAACGGCGTAAAATGCGCAACACAACGCCGCTTTTTACGGCGTTATTAATGTATTGTCTTTAGAGCGGCGTATTTTACGTCGTTTTGTGTCACCTCTGACGGCGTAAAAAACGTCGTTTTCTCATATGATAATGATCTCCGCCCTATGGTTTTCACAGCCACTAAATTTGAAATATTTTCACCCAATCGGTAAAGACCAAGGGCAAACCTCACTAGCTAAACGCTGATCTCCTTTGCTTGCAAAAGGATTGCACCCAATTCACCTTTTCTGTGGCGATGTTTGTCAGCTTTTGTTTGGGTAGCCTTAATAAAGCATTTTTTATAACACTTTTAGACAATGTCATGGTAAAACAACAAAGCACTACAACTAGCCTACCAAAAGTCCAAAGCTCCGATCAAATAGCTTAATTTTATTTTCCTATAGACATCTGCACATTGTGTTCTGCAAGTTAGTAAAACCAATGCAAATTCGATAATTCAAAGATTTACTGATGTAGGCCGGCTGGTGGCATAGCATAGCGATTGCCTGTGTGCAGACGCAGACTGTCATCGGGGCGCCGCAAGAGAAATATGTTTTACTTCAATATTCTCAGGTCCACTTAATATTAGTGTCACTGTTCTCTGGTGCAGCACAAACACAAATACTTTTAATGGCACTTGAAGAGCGCAGACTTCAGCGCTGAGCTGCTTGTTTGGTCTGTCCTTATTCTTAACTGATTGGTTGAAAATATTTCAAATTTAGTGGCTGTGAAAACCAAAGGGCGGAGATTATTATCATAAGAGAAAACGCCGTTTTTTACGCCGTCAGAGGTGACACAAAACGACGTGAAATACGCCGCTCTAAAGACAATACATTAATAACGCCGTAAAAAGCGGCGTTGCGTTACGCATTTTACGCCGTTTTTTATCACAACGCGTCTCAAGACGCGTCTCAAAACGCGTCAGAAAGTGGCGAATTGTGACCCATTTGGCTTTCTATAAAATCACTGCTTACAGCGTCAGCCTCCAAACAAGCTTGTTGTTACAATTCGCATTGCAGACAAAAGTAGCAGCGGTGTGAACTAGTAGTTGCAAGGCGGCTGAAGTCGTTGCATGTCGTCGCAAAAGACTTGGCTTGTCAAATCGCCAAGACAGTTTTAGAACGTTAGGAAGTATCCGCCAGATTTACGTCAAAAAGGCATTATTTGTCTACATGCATATGTTGGATATACTCGGCAACATACAGTAGCTATGGTGTCAATCGCAGCTAAATATAAACGATTGTCATGCACTAGCTCAAAAGCTACTAATAGGGGAATCAAAATATGATTTTTTTTGTAAAGTTAACTTACTTTATGTCCTTACAATGGAAACGGTCATTTGTGTCTGTGCTCCTTGCTTTGGTGCGAACCACTTAGTTTTAGAGCGTTTACGATCAGAAGTTGGGGATTCTTTTGTTTCTCACCTCTGAATCAGACATTGCTTTATGCGTTGTTGGTCAGAACCAAAAATATGCACAACATACACAAAATTCATGAAACACTGCCTTGCTCAGGCTCATGAAGTGAAGTCAGAGCGCGCACGGGCATGTGTGGGATGGGCCATTGAGGGATAGGAGGGACCAAAGACTCAGGAGGTTGGCCTTTTAGAGTTTTTAATTCAAATTCTTGTAATTTTCCCCCCAATTCTCTAGAACCACATACTGCACCTTTAACTGTCTTTTATTTTGGTTTTTAGTTATTTTTAGATATTTGTATAACCTGATTTTACGGTGTGATTTCAGTGTGTCTTAATTATATTCCATTTTTAATGTTATTTTAATTGTAAAACATCTTGCAACCCTGTTTTGAAAGGCGCTATATAAATACAGTTATTATTATTATATAAAGTGAGGAAATATTTCTTTTTAATTTGACCAAATAGTAGGCTAATTGAAACTGAATTTTTAAGTTGTTGTTTTTTTTGGGAGAAATAAAATGTCGAACATATACAATGAATAAAAAAGTATGTTTGTTTATGTATAAGTTACAATTTTTACATTATTAAAGAATGCACTGCCCTCAAAAAAATGTATAATTAAGAAAAATAAATAAAAGAAAAACCCGTAGATGATATAGTACTAGGACATAAATCCAATAACCCTAGCCCTAACATTTGAATTAAGAGATTTTAAATGATACACATTAGGCTATATGTAGCTTAATATGAGCAAAATTGTAGGCGTAGACCTATGGTACAAGACACATAAAACCTGTAGAACAGCGTTTCTCAAACCCTGGTCCGCGGACCGGCGCCGGTAACTGCCGGTGTTCTGAAATTCTGAGCCTCCCCTCAGAATGGGCCTCCCGGTATCACATATTATCAAATACAACTGAAATTTTTAAACAAATACAACTGAAAAATGTTGCCTCCCCTCCAAATGGGCTACCTCAATTGAATAGTATGAGGTAGCTCATTCTAAAAGGGAGAAATTACTGCTAAGAATGCGCTACCCTGTGATTTTGAAGTAAATGTATACTTTTGGAACGCATTAAAGCCATGTAGCCCATTTTGACAGGGAGAAATGACTGCTCAGAATGCGCTACCTTGTGTTTTGAAATAAATTAATACTTTTTAACACAGTAAAGCCCAGGTAGCCCATTTTGACAGGGAGAAATTACCACTCAGAATGCGCTACCACGTAAATGCTCATGCGCAGTTTGCGATGGTAGCCCATCCTGAGGGGGAGGCTCAGAATTTCAGAACACCGGTCCGCAGAGCACAGTCAAAATAGGTTCAGAGTCTCTAAAAAAAAGTGACATGAACGAGCACCGCGCTTAAGCAAAAGTTGAACTATTTACATAGGTAATGAATGGAGAGGAGGCACTGGGAGTTGAGAAAACTCGTGAAGGCGGCGATCTCTCCTCTAAATATTGTGTGTGTACTACGATTGTGATTGCTAGCCAGTTTAGGCAGCCAGGCAGGAGTGAGGGGGAGAGCAAGTTTCCATGGTTACATAGACGCCATTTCTGCGTGCAATGCTTTAAAAGTTCCGCACACTTCGAACACTGCACCTACCATTCGCTTCTAAAAGTCTTAATTACAAATAAACCATTTCCACCCTTTTACATCTATCACCCAGATATGTTACTGTTGTTGGTCTTTATATTGTGATTGCAGATGGCTGTATATTGCCGTTTTATAATAAGAATGAATACTTAAGTCACAGGACACACTTTTGGAACTCTCGTGCGTGCGTCTACACTCAAGATTCGGTCGGCTTTCACTGTCAGAATTCTAGCTCTCGTGCTTTGAGGAATATCCCCATCTAAGTGAGATGGCAGTCAAAACCATTTTGCCCTTCCATTCCACCTATTTGTGCAAAAACAGTATTTTCTCACCTCACAGCAACAAAGACAAAATATCGGAATAGGCTTGTCTCTGAAAACACACTTCGAGTGGCATTGTCACCATGTGTTCCTCATCATCATCATCATCATCATCATCTTCATCCGCTTTGTCCGTGGTCAGGTCGCGGAGGTAGCAGTTCCAGCAGGGCATCCCAAACTTCCCTTTCCCGGGCCACATTTACCAGCTCTGACTGGGGGATTCCAAGGCGTTCCCAGGCCAGTGTGGAGATATAATCCCTCCACCTGGTCTTAGGTCTGCCCCGCGGCCTCCGCCCAGCTGGACGTGCCTGAAACACCTCCCTAGGGAGGCGGCCAGGTGGCATCCTTACTAGATGCCCGAACCACCTTAACTGGCTCCTTTCTACGCAAAGAAGCAGCGGCTCTACTCCGAGTCCCTCACGAATGGCTGAACTTCTCACCCTATCCCTAAGGGAGATGCCAGCCACCCTCCGGAGGAAACTCATTTCTGCCGCTTGTATCCGCGATCTCGTTCTTTCGGTCATGACCCACCCTTCATGACCATAGGTGAGAGTAGGAATGAAGATAGACCGGTAGATTGAGAGCTTTGCCTTCTGGCTCAGCTCTCTCTTTGTCACAATGGTGCGATAAAGCGACTGCAATACCGCACCCGCTGCTCCAATTCTCCGGCCCATCTCTCATTCCATTTTTCCCTCACTCGAGAACAAGACCCCGAGATACTTGAACTCCTTCACTTGGGGTAAAGACTCATTCCCTACTTGGAGTAGACAATCCATCGGTTTCCTGCTGAGAACCATGGCCTCAGATTTGGAGGTGCTGATCCTCATCCCAGCCGCTTCACACTCGGCTGCGAACCGATCCAATGAGTGCTGCAGGTCGCAGACCGATGATGCCATCAGGACCACATCATCTGCAAAAAGCAGTGATGCAATCCTCTGCCCACCAACCCGCAGCCACCCTCCCCCGCGGCTACGCCGTGAGATCCTGTCCATGAATATCACAAACAGGATAGGTGACAAAGCGCAGCCTTGGAGGAGGCCAACCCTCACCGGAAACGAGTCTGACTTACTGCCGAGAACCCGGACACAGCTCTCGCTTTGGGAGTACAGAGATTGGATGGCCCTGAGTAGAGACCCCCTCACCCCATACTCTCGCAGCACCTCTCACAGTATCTCCCGGGGAACCCGATCATACGCCTTCTCCAAATCCACAAAACAGGTGTAGACCGGATTGGCATACTCCCAGGCCCCCTCAAGATCCTCGCGGGGGTAAAAAGCTGGTCCGTTGTTCCACGACCAGGCTGGAAACCGCATTATTCCTCCCCAATCCGAGGTTCGACTATCGGTCGAACCCTCCTTTCAAGCACCCTGGAGTATACTTTCCCGGGGAGGCTGAGTAATGTGATGCCTCTGTAGTTGACACACACTCTCCGGTCCCCCTTTTTGAACAGGGGAACCACCACCCCGGTCTGCCACTCCTTAGGTACTGTCCCCGACTTCCACGCAATGTTGATAAGACGTGTCATCCATGACAGTCCCTCAACGTCCAGAGCCTTCAGCATTTCTGGGCGGATCTCATCAACCCCTGGGGCTTTGCCACTGTGGAGTTGTTTGACTACCTCAGTGACCTCCGCCAGGGAGATTGATGCTGATCCCCCATTATCCTCCAGCTCTGCCTCTACTATAGAGGGTGGGTTTGTCGGGTTCAGGAGTTCCTCAAAGTGTTCCTTCCACCTCCCAATCACCTTGTCAGTTGAGGTCAACAGCGTCCCATCCTTACTGTATACAGCTTGGATGGTTCCCTGCTTTCCCCTCCTGAGGTGTCGGATGGTCTTCCAGAACCGCTTTGGTGCCAACCGAAAGTCCTTCTCCATGGTTTCTCCGAACTCCTCCCACACCCGCTGCTTTGCCTCTGCCACGGCCGAGGCTGCAGTCCTTCGGGCCTGTCGGTACCTTGCAACTGCCTCTGGAGTCTCCCGGGATAACATATCCCGGAAGGCCTCCTTCTTCAATCGGACGGCTTCCCTGACCACCGGTGTCCACCAGGATGTTCGAGGGTTACCGCCCCTTGAGGCACCTAAGACCTTGAGACCACAGCTCTCAGACGCAGCTTTAGCAATGGAGGCTTTGAACATCGCCCACTCCGGTTCAATGCCCCCAGCCTCCACAGGGATGCCAGAGAAGCCCCGCCGGAGGTGTGAGTTGAAGGCCTCCCGGACCGGGGACTCCTCCAGACGTTCCCAGTTCACCCACACTACACGTTTGGGCTTACCAGGTCTGTCCAGAGGCTTCCCCCGCCACCTGACCCAACTCACCACCAGATGGTGATCAGTTGACAGCTCCGCCCCCCTCTTCACCCGAGTGTCCAAAACATATGGCCTCAGGTCCGATGATATGATAACAAAATCGATCATCGACCTTCTGCCTAGGGTGCTCTGGTACTAGGTACACTTATGAGCATCCTTATGTTCGAACATGGTGTTTGTTATGGCCATTCCATGACTAGCACAGAAGTCCAATAACAAGCCACCACTCAGGTTCAGATCAGGGAGGCCATTCCTCCCAATCACGCCTCTCCAAGTGTCTCCATCATTGCCCACATGTGCGTTGAAGTCCCCCAGCAAGACTACAGAGTCCCCCTCAGGAGCCCCATACAAGGCTCCATCCAGGGTTTCCAAAAAGGCCGAATACTCCGAACTGCTGTTCAGTGCATAGGCACAGACAACAGTCAGAGTTTTCCCCCCCATGACCCGCAGGCGTAGGGAGGCGACACTCTCATCCACTGGGGTGAACTTCAACATAGAGGCACTTAGCCGGGACTTGTGAGTATCCCCACACCAGCCTTGCGCCTCACACCCTGGGGAACTCCAGAGAAGAATAGAGTCCAACCCCTATCCAGGAGTGAGGTTCCAGAGCCGAGGCTGTGCGTAGAGGTAAGCCCCACCAGATCCATCTGGTAGCGCTCCACCTCCCGCACAAGCTCCGGCTCCTTCCCTCCCAGAGAGGTGACGTTCCACGTCCCCAAAGCCAGCCTCTGCCACCCGGGTCCGATCCGTCGAAAACCTCTGCCTTCACTGCCACCTTTCTGGCGGCGCACCCGACCCCCTTGGTTTTTCCCGCGGGTGGTGAGCCCACGGGACGGAGAAGGAAAAATGTTGGTGTTGTCCACGTTGCTTTTTCGGGCTATGCCCGGCCGGGCTCCGTGGCAAGCCCGGCCACCAGGCGCTCGCTGACGGGTCCTCCTCCTGGGCCTGGCTCCAGAAGGGGACCCCGGGCTTCCTCCGGGTCGGGTATCACCCTCTCTTTTTGTTCTTTCCATGTGAGTTTTTGAACCATTCTTAGTCCGGCCCCTCCCCCGAGACCAATTTGCCATGGGAGACCCTACCAGGAACACAAGGTTCCAGACAACACAGCCCCCAGGATCATAGGGACACACAAACCTCTCCACCACAATAAGGTGATGGTTCCCGAAGAGGAGTGTGTTCCTCGTTTCGATCAATTAGTTGCAAGAAAGCAGGCGCACCCATCTCATTAGAAATTCAAATAAAAAAAGCACGGGATGGAATGGGTCATTAACGTAAAAATAAATAAATATATATATTAGTTTAAACATGTGTTGAACAGTTTCAAATTGGGGCAGTGTTGCACCGTTAGCAGTTCATTTAACCCCCCAAAATAGGACAAAAAAAAAAAAAAAAAAAAACATGTGTTGGGAGTGTACATAAGAATCAGTTTATATTTTATTTTATTTGGTGTTGGTATTGTTGGCAGTAATTTTATGCTCAGCCAAATCACTTCTGTTGAAGCTTTCAATTAAATTTTATTTTATTTATAAAGCGCAATATCATAAAGTAATATCCCATTTCATATGGAGCAGGTCTAAATGGCCTGTAATCATAAATCACATATAAATAAGACTAATAATTAATAGACAAGTAATAATATGCAGGATATCTATCACCCCTACTGGGGCGTGGATGGTGGTGTTGGGGGTGCTTGGGGGGGGGGGGGTCGGCGTTGTGGTGGGTCGTGTAAACCCAAACTCGGACTTTACTGGGCCACAGGACAAAGAAGTTTGAGAAAGGCTGCTGTACAATGAACACCTACATGTCCACTGTAAAGGACGTAGTTTTAAATACATTGTAAAAAAGTATAGATTTGATAAAACTATGCACCATATTATGCCCAGAGATTAATTTCATGTAATATTTTTCACCATCTTATCTATATTTTCATAAGGATTTCATCAGGATTTTACCGAAATCCCCGAGGTGTTCCTCCATTTTCGTCCGCAATTTTTTTTGTGGACCCGTCATGCACTTGTAGTAATTACAAATTGTCACTAGATGGCACACTCAGTGGATTCGGTTGACGTCCAAAGTGCTCTCCGTGAAAAAATGTGTGATAAAATTAGATTTTCTATAGGAGATAATGGCCTATAAACAGCTTTCCACTGCACTAACCTCTATGCAAGAAAAGGATAAATATGGGGCAATCCCCCTTAACACCCTCCGCACTAGCTCACGCAAAAACTTTATTCTGAAAAGGTCTCGATCTTGTCACTTGCAATAATTTACCCCCAAAATACCACAGAAAAGTGGTTTGGTTTTGTGCCGTTAACAACCTTTCCTATCTGGCTACTTTTACACAATATTCCTTAGTTAAAGCTAGCTCAGCTGTCCAATCATAATATTTTTTTCTAAACACGCGATTTAATCTTAGTTCTGTGCATTTGTTTCAAAGGAAGTTAATTGTTTACTAGGCTAGACATTTTCAAACCTCATTGGATACATCCTTCTCCGAGAACTACTGTGTAAACGCAAATGCAAAGTTCAGATTATTCACATTCCCACAGTACAGACAAGTAGCTATTCCAGCTGTGCATGCACCTATGATTCCTTTTATTTGTAAAGTGGTTACTAGAGAGGCACTTTTAAATTAGTTATATTACAATGCCTACAGCCCGTAGGACAAATGTACCTCTAGACTGATATTCATTCCTTAAAAGTATCCCATGGCACAGCCATTTTTCAAGACATAAGATTGTCTTTGTGCTGTCAATGTCCACCTATGAAAGAATGCCTACATGAATTATCGAGCTAAAATAATATCGATACATGTCAATCTCACAACCATGTTTGGTTTACTTACATTTCTACAGTGCTATGAGTTACACAGACCTTGTGCATTAATATTTGACCTAAAAGGCGATAATATAATCTATCATTCCTATTATCATTTCTCGTTGAAGTTACCAAATACATCAATATCATATCCGTCTTGGATGTTAGTACCAAATTCAATTGCTATTAAATTCCAATGGTTTCGTAGCTATGCTTATATTTAAACACCAGAGCTAAAGACTGAGAACCACCATTTCAAAGGGTATTGTAGCTTTACCACCTGATGTTAGACACACAGATGGTGCTTAAAGATTTGAGATAAGAACTCGCTGGCTAAACATGCCATACATAAAAAATAGGTGTGAGCCTTTTGGACTTACCACTATGCATTATGAAAGAGAATAAGCATAGGAAAATAACCTAGCCTAATGCATTTTTTAAAATGGGTATAATCATGGCCTATTTAGATCAGAATACAGAGGAGCACTTAAGATATCCCATTCAAAGTCTGTTCTCTAGATAGAGGAGACATCTAGGGGAGAGTGTCAAAATAAAGAGTCGGTTTAGGGAAGAAATTCCCAGTATACTGTCACTGGGCCTAAGGCTGCTGCTCTGGCGCAGTGTCTGTGGCGGGCTCCTGCGCCTCCAGGGGCTGCTCCTGAGGCCGCTCTTGGGGCTGCTGCATCAGCCCTCCGTCCTGGGCCGTGTTGTAGGAGCCACAGCCGTTACACTTCATGCCCAGCACGTGGAACGGCACTATACAGTGGGTCTGGCAGTCGTTACATATAATCTGACATCAAGGAAGAAGACAGAAGGAATCTTTACATAAAGCTCAAAATATTACAATGGTAATATTTAGAAGAGTTGTTAGGTAGTTACTTTTTTAATCTCTTAATACAAATATTAATGCAGAATATTAAAGACGCCACACCTTAACTGTAGCATCCTGGTACTCCGTGGGCATTGGTGACTGGGAAATTTCCTTGTCTATCTGATCCCAGTGGTCGACCATGTCCCATGCAGAGTGCATGCACAGCGGGCAACGATACGCACTGAAATAATATGAATTGTAATGTTGTCTCAAATGGTTCCTCTCTTTTTTAATATCTGGCTGCATCAATTGACAATGATAGCAACAGTTGAACTTACCCAGTTCTAACCATGTCATCAAAACATGTCCTTAAAAATACAAGAGAAAACAAATAGACCAACATGTTAACGGTCCTATTCTACATATCACCAAGAGCAAACATGCAAGAATCATGGGCAATAGTCTTACTTATGTAGAAGATGGCCGCATGGTAGAACGTGAGCTCCTATTCTCGACGTGTGGATATCCTGAACCAAGTGAAAACATAACATGCTGAGTATTCCCATAAAACACACAAAAAACATGGTTGCCAATGAATACTAAAATCCACAATCCTTTCTGTTTGCTTACTTACCTCCATACACACTGGGCAATTCTGTCTAGAGACATTCTCAACACACTGAAATGAAACAGTCGTACACATAATAATACTCCAAGCAGTCAGTTTTATCAAGTAGTAGTAATAGATGTACAAAAATTATAAAGATCATGAGTTTCATATCGACAACAGTAAAATGGTTGAAGATCTTTCAATTACCTTGTGGTTTCCTCGCAGATCGCCGGCTAAACAGAGATTGCATTTTTCGCAATGAAAATACTTCTCCCTCGGCCCAATTCTTTAGGAGGCAAAACAAAGTGCATCAATTTATAGGCTGGTCAAACATTACACCATTAGCATTAAAGTAACTAGAGTTTATCTGTAAGAGGTGATGTTAGACCCCAACTGTTTGCTTGGTGTAATTATTTCCCCTAACCGTCGCTAAGAACACGTGCAGAATACTCGTGGTCACTGTCTATCGCTAGCACAATCAACAACAACGTTCCAATTCTTTATTTTGCTTTGGAAGGTTCCTAACTGAGTGAAATGACCCGTAAGTATAAGCCATGATAAGATGTTCAAATTCTCTAAGTGCTAAGGAACGGTGCTTCCTAACTTGTGTACTTTAGCATAGGATACACTGGACCATCCTTTACGAAAGGAAAGAAGAAAACGCCAGCAGCAATATTTAAAGCACAATTCGGCCTATCACAAAATGATGACCGACAAGGGATGCAGACCATATAGTTGTTCATTATTATTAGCATTTTCCATCTTATGTTATTACCTAAATTGCTTATATGTTTTCAACATGTTAGAAACTGAAGAATGATTAAATGTAACAGTAGATTACAGTAAATGTTGTAGTAGATTTGTATGCCTAACATAAACGCATAACTTTAACAATTAGGCTATTTCATACAATCATATTAATTGGGATTCATGGCAATACAAGTTGATAAGGGGAGGAGGACGTGAGCAACCATTCTCAATGTGACATTCCGTTTCATTTTCGTGACAGGTAGTCTATATTCCCTTTTTTAAAGTAAATTCCAACCTTGGTAATAAAGTAGGCTAATATATTTCTCCGGCTTGCCCATGTTTATATATAGGATATGAAACAACACCGTAACAGCACACGGACAAAGTATCTAAGATGCGCTTTTTGTAGGCAACAGTTCATCTTAGGGACATTGTAGTTTCTCCACGAACGACCCATGTAAAACACCGTCGCATACGTAGCCTAGTGTAAGTGCAGACGGACTCTTTTAGCAACACGATTGTCTTTTCCTACGTCCTTAAGAATTCTCCGTCATATCTTTCCTTAACCTCACAACGTTTTCCCTCGGGGTTAAGGAAAAGTACATAGTGAAAGTCAATAGGACGTACTTTATTGGACTATTCGGATCCAACCCTATACTCCAAGTATGGGCACTTCTTTCTGACTTAGTGACACACTTCCTTATGCCATAACGCAATTCGTCAGTTTTGCGGGAGACCGTACCCGGTGGCAGACACAATTAGTGTTAAAAATTGAGACTTCAAGAGGACTGATCGGAACCGCCATTTTTTCACTTTTCCATAGACATTACAATGTGCAATCAACAGAAATTTTTTGATGATCCGTTTATATAATTTTTTTTGCCTTTAGTTGCTTTATTATACCCAGAGAATCAGGGTATAATTTGTAGTGTGCTTGATTGGTAAGTAGACAAAGTGACTCACAGATTACTTAACAGTATGAAGTTTCATCTAGGTTAATTACATCTGTGTCCTTAATTGACATCTGGGTCTATTTCAGCAAGCAAAAGGGAGGGTACATGTGAAAAGCTATGGTTTCTCACCTGCATATTCCACAGGGTTGGCAGTGATATTGCTTCTTGTCCTTATCAAACAAGTGACAAATGTCACAGTAATATTCTCCAAATTCCAAATTGCACTTCTGGCAGTTTTTTTGTGCCTAGAAGGATGACATATAGGTGAGTTAATTGACACAGCAAGGTAGAACCATTTATTATTTAATCAATGTATAACTATCTTTTAGAAGTGTCAGTGTACCTGTTGAACTGTCAGGCAGTGTGAGCACTGCACCTCTTTGACCTGAAAGCGGTCCATTTGATGGTTCTCTTCAGCGTCATGGCACAGTCGACAGACATACAGTTTGTCACAACAAGGTGCCTTAAGCGAAACGGATTGGAGGAATTGAATTTATGGAACAAGGGATTAAACAGTTTACATGCGGTTCTGGACTTTGTATGCTGCGACTCAAACAAGGAAACAACCTCTCAGCAAATGTTACAGCAGCTAATTTCTCCAAGCTAGGGTTAGGGTTAAGACTTTGTCTCATCAAGCACATGTACATCCACTAAAAACAAGCCACATAATGTAATGATAAGGCCTACATAACATGGGGCTCCGAGCTAGAGTAGGTGCAGCCCACAAGAGAATATTCACGTATTACCACAGGAGTTTTTTTTTTCCAGCTAACTAGTTGATGTAACATGTTATTAGGACTTGAGGCTTCGCTGGATACTCTGAGAATGCGGACATAAGAATATGAGTCAATGAGCCTTGAGACTTGGCAAGGGTTAAGTCACCCCCTCGTATACCGGGCATGTATAAAAACTAACTAGCTAGACAAAAAATAATTAAAAGGTTGAGGGCAACCAAGATGGAAAATTTGAATTTAATGCAAGAGCTTGAAACGTTAGCGACAGCTAATAGTTTGTTGCAGGATATGTAGCCTAACATTCGATTAATCATATGAAATTGGTCATTCCTCTAATGGTTAAGAATAGGCTACGCAATGTTGTGCAGGAATTTGATCTTACTTTCAATAAACAATTGCGCATATAATGTTCACATCCTTCAGGGGAAGCCATTTTTCGTTGACTGCGTGAATTGTTTCTTCTTCACTACCTGTAAAAGCAAAAACTTGAGATACGCTACTGCCATCTAGCAGCATAACCAGGTTTTTTTTTTGTGCCAAAAAAGGCAATCAAACATATAGTCACACAACAATATTCAAACGTAACTGTTAACAGAGCAGTCTTCAACCAAAAACAGAGAAAAACATCTGGGTTATTCAACATCTAATGTATGATCAGAGGGAAATTTTACAGTTTGATTCTTTTATTAAAAAAATACTATAAATTTGTATATTACAGTAATAAACGCAATTCCTAAAGATTAATCTGATAAAAGGATATTTAAATGTATTATATTTATGTTTGGCACCTTGCCTACCCTTACTATTTATCAATGAAAGGATGTTTAATGATAAGCAATGTAATAATAGGTTTTTGAGACATGCTCTTACCACTGAAATGACCAGTCAAATAATGTACACTCCGCGTTTGAGAGGTGGGTCTTAACAAAAAAGCAGTGGGATCCATAATAACGCAGCCGCATCGTGTGTTTTGTATGCTAGCAGCCTAGGCTAAGCTAAAACCCACACAAAAGGTTACTGATTTATACGAATATGGATGGGTTGATTAAACGCAACCGTTAACCAGCTGATTGTTCAACTATGTTCATACATTCAATCTGAGATGGTCAGACAGCTTTTAGGCATAGTGACACTAGTTTTTCCACCGGCAGTTTTACAGAAATTGTCTTTCCCAAAAGGGGGCGTGGTCGTTCTGGCAACAGGGGAGAGACGTAGGCTTGCTCTCATTTTGATTGACAGAAGAGCACGTGATTATGAAAAGTACCATTATGAAATAAATGTGTCATTCGGAAAAGTACCATTGTGAAATAAATAAAAAGTGCCATTTGAAGAAAAAAAAAACATTCTTTATGAAATAAAAAGTTAATTAAATGTTTTGTTTCATGGGAAAAATGCCAATTATTTCATAATAATTGTTTGAGTATTATAGTATTATTTTTTGTATTTATATATATTCCTGTATTTATACATATGATTATTTATGATTATTGAGGTAGGCCATTTTGACATGGAGAAATGACTGCTCAGAATGCGTTACCCTGTGTTTTGAGTAAATGCATACCGTTTTAACACCATCAAAGCCCTGGTAGCCCATTTTGACAGGGAGAAATGACTGCTCAGAATGCGCTACCAAGTGAAATTCAAAATAAGCACATTAGTCTGGTCCCCAGGCTAGATCTAATCAGCTCTACGCCAACACATTGACCTTTTCAATAACCACAACTTCCACAGGGACGTGCAGGCTCAAGTTTATGAATAGGAAACATCAGGTGTAAATTATTTAGAATATCAGCTTCCATCCATCCATCCATTTTCCGCCGCTTATCCGGGGCCGGGTCGCGGTGGCAGCAGGCTCAGCAGGGTATTCCAGCCGTCCCTATCCCCAGCAATGCTTTCCAGATCCTCCTGGAGGATCCTGAGGCGTTCCCAGGCCAGACGAGATATATAATCTCGCCAGCGTGTTCTGGGTCTACCCCGGGGTCTCCTACCAGTAGGGCGTGCCCGGAAAACCTCCAACGGGAGGCGCCCAGGAGGCATCCTAATCAGATGCCCGTACCACCTCATCTGGCTCCTTTCGACGCGAAGTAGCAGTGGCTACTCCACTCCGAGCTCCCTCCGGATGACCGAACTCTTCACCCTATCCCTAAGGCTGAGCCCAGCCACCCTACGGAGGAAACACATTTCAGCCACTTGTACTCGCGATCTTATTCTTTCGGTCACTACCCAAAGCTCATGACCATAGGTGAGGGTTGGAACGTAGACCGACTGGTAAATTGCGAGTTTTGCCTTTCGGCTCAGCTCCTTCTTCACCATGACGGTCCGGTACAAACGCCCGCATTACTGCTGATGCTGCACCAATCCGCCTGTCAATCTCACGCTCCATTTTTCCCTCACTTGTGAACAAGAATCCGAGATACTTGAACTCCCTCACTTGGTGCAGCAACTCAATCCCAACCCGGAGAGAGCACTCCACCGTTTTCCGGCAGAGAACCATAGCCTCAGAGTTGGAGGTGCTGACTCTCATCCCGACCACTTCACACTCAGCTGCAAACAGCTCCAGTGCATGCTGAAGGTCACAGTCTGAAGAAGCCAACAGAACCACATCATCTGCAAAGAACAGAGAAGCAATTCTGAGGTCCCCAAACTGGACACACTCCTTCCCCCGGCTACGCCTTGAGATTCTATCCATGAAAATCACAAACAGAACCGGTGACAAGGGGCAGAGTCCAACACCCACTGAAAACGTATTTGACTTTGTGCCGAGTATACGGACACAACTCCCACTCCGGTTATAGAGGGACAGAATATCAGCTTTTTCTCCAAAAATGTAAAGTTCTATATCTATTATATTGTTATAAAGCCGTTATTGATTTATTATAAGGCCAATTCTCAGGCTCAAGTTAAGAGAAGAACATCCAGTCAGTTCTATGGAGGGTGGATAGTGCCAAAAGTAAGGAGATGCCTAGGCCTAGGGAGTAATGAATATTTTCACTCTATCACAGAGAATAACTATTTACAAAAAGAGATGGAAACAGGCAATGTTCAAGTACGATTTTATTAATGAGTACAGAGGTGTATGTCTGTACACAGAGAAATTACTACAGTCAGGTCAGTCTAACAACATATTAAGTTCTGTTGACAAGGTTGAGAAGAGTATAATATAAACAATCATCCCATTGGTCAAGGTGGACCACATGTTAATAATCAGTTTGAATAAGGACATGTAGACAGGACATGTAGATATATTTTATGCTCTGGCTAAGACACAAACTTATAGCCTTCAGTGTCTCCAAAAGGCACATACTGTCTCTTTTGTGACCTGGCTTTTGCTGTGACCCTTCCCTCACATCGGAACAACAGCTCAGGCTGGATGCCCAAATTTTCCCTTACAAGGGGATAATTCGAAGTGATTTGCCTAGGGCCGGGTGATATGTCGAGGGGATTTGTCTTAGTTAAGGGGATATGTCAAAGTGATATGTCTCATCACTAGACCTCAACACTAGGTCTCATAGGTCTCATGGATAGGTCTCGGCACTAAGTCTCTTCACTAGGTATTGTGGCTAGGTAGAATGCCTAAGCAAAACGGATAGGTGACGTCATTGGCCACGTCACCAGCCGTCTTCTCGTAGGTTTCAAAGTGTTTAGATCACTTCGCTCAAGATTAAGTTTGGTGAAATGCTATGTTTCATAGCTAGCAAGCGAGCAAGGTCTTCATTTGAAACAATTAAATTGGAACATACTGTATATGTACGTGTACGGTGGCCCTGAGAAGCCAACACACTGCAACTTAAGAAAACACATGCAAATAGACAAAACACAAGCAAATTAAGAAAGCGTCTATCAACTTGATAACGCATGTGCAACATTTAGAAAACGCGCTGCAAATTCAGACAACACAACACATTACTGAAACGCGCTGCAAGTAGTCCTACAGAAAACACAACTTTGCTTGCAGGTGGGGGGACTGATGTATAGCCCATTTTTTTGTAGTGGGCAAGTTTGTAGAGCAGTCCCATCAGGTGATTGCCCTGTCCCAAGCCAGCTTTGCAGGTGCAACTAGTCTTTCCAATGGATGGCTTCTCAAGGGACGGAGTTGTAATAATCACACATCTTTGAGAACAGAATCACATTTAGATAAGTATACCAACGTATTGGTCTAATAGTCTATTTGAAGAGTACCTTCCTCAACCCTTCCAACACTGCTCTGTGAACTGAGCAACACATACATGTCTGTAAATGAACTTGAACACTTATTTGCACTAATTGCTAACAGTAGCACCCAGCCCTCTTGCTTTGCTGTGACACATTCCAAACAAGATTTTGATATATTTAGAATGTTTAGCAATCAGACATGTTCTAGCAGTGGAATCACTCTGCAAACTGCGCAGTTTAACCACAATCATGATACCTTAATGTTGTAAGGTGCCTCGTTTTTTTTAAAACATTACAGAAACGCGCTGCAAATACAGACAACATAACGGAAATGTTTCCAGAGGACACCTAAAAGTGATGAACACGTCTGGACATGCTTGTTGAAGTCAACTAGCTATCGGATTTTTTGTTTATTTAAACATTGTGATCTCATGATTCAGATATTGCAGATATCTGTCGTTAACCTAGCGTTGGCCTTTTGCTTATTATTAGCCTGCCAATTCAAATAATCTGACGAAATACACACATTTAAACGTGAAACACACTATGTTAGCTGGGTATAGTTAACGCTACTTTCAGAACTGTCACCAAGGAATGTTCAAGGACGAAAATAAATTCCAAATGGTTAAATTAATGGTTAACACAAGAAAAAAGGACCTCCATTGGGTTGTCTGTATTTGCAGTAATGTGTTGTGTTTTCTGTATTTGCAGCGCGTTTCTGTAATGTGTTGTGTTTTCTGTATTTGCAGCGCGTTTCTGTAATGGGTTCTGTTTTCTGTACTTGCAGTGCTTTTCTGTAATGCGTTGTGTTTTCTGTATTTGCAGCGCGTTTCTGTAATGTGTTGTGTTTTCTGTATTTGCAGCGTGTTTCTGTAATGGATTGTGTTTTCTGTATTTGTAGCACGTTTCTATAATGGGTTGTGTTTTCTGTACTTGTAGCACGTTTCTGTAATGTGCTGTGTTTTCTATACTTGCAGCGCGTTTCTGTAATGTGATGTGTTGTCTGAATTTGCAGCGCGTTTTCTAAATGCTGCGCATGTCTTGCCAAATTGATGTAGATGTTTTCTTAATTTGCTTGTGTTTTATCAATTTGCATGTGTTTTCTTAGGTTGCAGTGCGTTGGCCTCTCAGGGCCACAGTATATATCTGCTTGTAAACAAAAGGAGAAAAGAGGTCAAAGATAATTGCTTGGTGGAATTCATCATCATCATCATCATCATCATCATCATCTTCATCCGCTTTGTCCGGGGTCGGGTCGCGGAGGTAGCAGTTCCAGCAGGGCATCCCAAACTTCCCTTTCCCGGGCCACATTAACCAGCTCTGACTGGGGGATTCCAAGGCGTTCCCAGGCCAGTGTGGAGATATAATCCCTCCACCTGGTCCTAGGTCTGCCCCGCGGCCTCCGCCCAGCTGGACGTGCCTGGAACACCTCCCTAGGGAGGCGGCCAGGTGGCATCCTTACTAGATGCCCGAACCACCTCAACTGGCTCCTTTCTACGCAAAGAAGCAGCGGCTCTACTCCGAGTCCCTCACGAATGGCTGAACTTCTCACCCTAACCCTAAGGGAGATGCCTGCCACCCTCCGGAGGAAACTCATTTCCGCCGCTTGTATCCGCAATCTCGTTCTTTCGGTCATGACCCACCCTTCATGACCATAGGTGAGAGTAGGAACGAAGATAGACCGGTAGATTGAGAGCTTTGCCTTCTGGCTCAGCTCTCTTTTCGTCACAACGGTGCGATAAAGCGACTGCAACACCGCACCCGCTGCTCCAATTCTCCGGCCCATCTCTCGTTCCATTTTCCCCTCACTCGAGAACAAGACCCCGAGATACTTGAACTCCTTCACTTGGGGTAAATACTCATTCCCTACTTGGAGTAGACAATCCATTGGTTTCCTGCTGAGAACCATGGCCTCAGATTTGGAGGTGCTTATCCTCATCCCAGCCGCTTCACACTCGGCTGCGAACCGATCCAATGAGTGCTGCAGGTCGCAGACTGATGATGCCATCAGGACCACATCATCTGCAAAAAGCAGTGATGCAATCCTCTGCCCACCAACCCGCAGCCCCCTCCCCCGCGGCTACGCCGTGAGATCCTGTCCATGAATACCACAAACAGGATAGGTGACAAAGCGCAGCCTTGGAGGAGGCCAACCCTCACCGGAAACGAGTCCGACTTACTGCCGAAGACCCGGACACAGCTCTCGCTTTGGGAGTACAGAGATTGGATGGCCCTGAGTAGAGACCCCCTCACCCCATACTCTCGCAGCACTGCTTGGTGGAATTATTTTCCCTAACTGCGATGTGCAGGATGCTCGTGGACACTGCCTATCGCTCGCATGATCAACGACTATCCTCCAAGTATGGGCATCTCTTCCTGATTTAGACTTCCTTGTGCCATAAAGCAATTCATCACAGTTTTTCGGGAGATCGTACCCGGTGACAGACAAAATTTGTGTTATATTGAGACTTCAAGAGGACTGATCTGAACCGCAATTTTTTATTCTCCCATAGACATTACAATGTGCTATCAGAATAAGTTTATTGATAATACGTTAATACAAAAAAGGTACTGTACTTGGTTGAATTGTTAAAAGGATTAGTAAATTAAGCTTGTAATAGCTTCAGCACCAACACTCGGTGGTCACTTTACAGACAATTAGCATATCGATTTTCTAATTGTTGTCAAAGCTGGACAATGGCCAGAGTAGAATCACATGTTTGTTTGTGATTCAAACAAACCTTTTAATCTGCACATTGGTAATCTAATATCCTATAATGGGATTTATTTGAGCAGCCACATCCAGTTCTATGAAAGAAGCAAGATGGCAGAGGTTTTAAAACTGTATTGATAAACTGGATAAGTGGAGCTAGTTATTTACACAGCATGCCTTTTGAATATCTAGTAATAGCTGCTGTTTTGATACTGGGTCTTTAATCTAATAAAACAATGGGTCTTCTCATGTGAGCTGTTAAAACTGGCCTCCAGCACTTGTATGGCTGGCAGGAGGCTAAGAACCTAATGCCTTTATCCTCTTTTATTGTCCCAGATATTTTGTTCCCCTTTGGCGTTGGCCAGGATCAGCACGACAACTTTAAAATGTACTATGAAATAGCTGTTAATATCTATGTTGGAAATATAACACTTATCGCATATTTATATCATATGTTTGTTCTATCAAAATGTAATTTACAAACTGTCCAAAATGGATGTCTCTTTTTTACTGTACACAAGTAATCTTCGAGGATTACAGTGAGATTACCAATCAGGTGCTTGGCCAGCAATAATTTATAGACATGGCTATAATGACAATCAGGGTTAGGAATTATTTAAATGATAATAGTTAAAGTAGACACCAAAATACCTACCCAATAGCAAGACTCTATTATACCAAAGTAGACCACAACATACTTAGAGAAGTATTCCCTGTAGCGAGACAGGATAATAATAATAATTCATTGTATTTAGTTTTTACTGGTTCTCAAGACTAAAAGCGCTTTACACAAATTGGTTGCCAATTAAGTACACAGAACGAACAACAGCTATCAAACACAACACTCAGTCTGAGTGATACCACGGCAGTCAATATGTGCCAGACTTGCTCACACAACATATTACGACCGACTTGCGCACACACATAGGAACCACAGATCACAGCAGTGACTGGTCAGGGCACTGGTAGGAGGTTGGAGCATGTTTTTTGATGGTGGGAGGATACCGGAGTACCCGGAAGAAACCCACACAAACTATGGGGGATAATATACAATCATAAATGCATGCCCTATAATATAGACCTGCCTCTGAAATTAATCTAAGTAGGAACGTTCATTGTAAACCCTACGTCATTACAGCCAAAAGGATTGGCAGAGGATAAGGGCATTTAACTATCCTGTAAGCTTACAGATCCTCTCAGTCAGCAATATGCATGGAATCTTCAGGCATCCTGCTCATGTTCTCAGTGTGTAAAAAAGGCAGTAATGGTCATAAGCTTGAACACATTTTCTGGCGTGTAACCCTTTGGACTTTAACATGGGAAGCACCAGCAAGATGATCAACCTGTGGAACAGGCGACAGAGTCTCTTTCCAAACTACAAAGTGGCTGGGACAACACCTCTGAACCCAGATGATATTGCCTTACCGTTTGCCAAGGAAAGCAGCTTGAAGGAATGGAACTCCATGCAGGAGCTGAGCCGGGACATCTACGACATATATGATGAAGAAGAGGATGAAGAGGATGAGAGACATTTGGCTCTCACTTTTAAGTTGTTTTCATCCGCCAAGAACTACATGCTCAACATTAATGTTGGTGGAAAGGTTTACCAAATAACTTACAGGATGGCGGCCAGGTACCCCAAAACCAGGATAGGCCGGTTGGCCACTTACACGGACCATAACAAGAAACTAGACCTATGTGACGACTACATCGTGAACAACAACGAGTACTTCTTCGACAGGGATCCAGACATTTTCCAGAGCATCTTCAACTTCTACCGCACCGGGGTGCTGTGGATCAAGGACGAGCTGTGTCCCCGAAACTATTTGGAGGAGATCAACTACTGGGGCGTGAGAATCAAGAATACCCATCCCTGCTGCCGCATCTCCTTCGAGGAGAGGCAGGATGAGCTCAATGAGCAGCTGAAGATCCAGAGGGAGCTGGAGGCCGAGGTTGAGATCGAGGAGAACGAGGAGCTTTTCCAGGATATGTTTATGGGCTACCAAAGACGAGTTCTCTGGAACCTGATGGAGAAGCCCTTCTCCTCGGTTCCTGCCAAGCTCATGGCCGTTGCCTCTAGCCTGTTTGTCCTGGTGTCCCTGGTGGCTATGACTCTTAACACGGTGGAGGAGATGCAGTACAAGAACCCCACAGGGCAACTTAGTGGGAAGACCTACTGTGAGTACGTGGAGTCTCTATGCATCGCCTTTTTCACCATGGAGTATCTTCTACGAATGGTGTCCACGCCTGACCTCAAAATGTTTGGCCGAAGTGTACTCAACACAGTGGACCTGATTGCCATTCTGCCTCAACATGTGCAGGTGGCTTTGGAGTGCTTCGATAACCAAGATAACTTTGTGAAGCACGAGCAAGACATCAAGGCCGTGGGGCAGGTGGGAAAGCTGGGGCAGGTTTTACGTATCATGAGACTGATGCGCATCTTTCGTATTCTGAAGCTGGCGCGTCACTCGACGGGACTGCGGGCATTCGGCTTCACCCTACGCCAGTGCTACCAGCAGGTGGGCTGTCTCTTCCTCTTCATTGCCATGGGCATCTTCAGCTTCTCCGCAATGGTTTACACTGTGGAGCATGATGTCCCTCATACCAATTTCACCAGTATCCCTGCTGCATGGTGGTGGGCAGCCGTGAGTATATTTTAACATTTTAATTTAAAAACCTACCAGCACAAAATCTCGGTTACTTTTATATCGAAAACTGTGTCATATATAAATTCTACATACATAACATCAACAAAACATAAACTGATTGTCCTTGCTATCTTGCCAACTATGGTTCATGCATGTACAATAATTTAAAAGAATTATGTACCCCTAAATCACTGTTGAACAATATTTATTTACAAGATGCTAAATTAATAAATTCGTAGTGTCTATTTGGGAATCTGCTGTGTCTATCAGTTATTCTGTGTTGCCTAACATGTATTTCCTATTCGTACAATTGTACAACCCCTGCAGGTCAGTATCTCTACAGTGGGCTATGGCGATGTGTATCCCGAGACTGTGTTAGGTCGGACTTTTGCTTTTGCCTGTATCTCATTTGGAATCATTCTCAATGGCTTGCCCATTTCAATCCTCTTCAATAAATTTTCAGACTACTACTCTAAACTCAAGTCCAATGAGTACACAGCCAACATGAAGCAGCGAGGAAAGGTCCGATTTGCGAAGAGGACAGCAAGACACATCAACCTCTGTTGTGGAAACATTGAAATTCATCCAAATTGAAATGTTTTCAAATATTCAATCTTATCTGGCTGATTGATATGCATGTATTTCATTAGTAAATAAATACTTTCAGCTGAATGTTGTTAAATTTCCCAGAACCTGTAGCTTACATTGTTTTGAACAGTATACAGTTTATCAAGCAGACAAAAGAGTCTGACAAAAACAGACCTCTTCAGCTCGATCTGCAGTTTGTTATTTTTAATTATCCACTGATTTCCTGGCTTTGACATATGCATATGTTTTATTTTATTTTATATAAAAATTTGTATTTATTGATGTTATGTTATAACCACACTGTTCAAATTTTAACTCAAACCCAAGAAAGGATCATTCAAATACAAATCGCAAAGTCTTAGTTGTGACTTGGAATAACCTCTATACCCAATAAAAAAAAAATTCAAATAAAAAAATCTGTTATGATTCTTATAATTTAATTTTGTAGTTGGTGAGAAAACCTTAATTAAGCCTACAGTCAATTACAAATTATATATGCATTACAACCCTTGCTTAATTACAATTAACACACATGTTGGATGACAAAATTCAATAACATGGTGCACAGTAGCGTTTCTTTCACTTAATATTGTGTTCGGGCCCACAACAACAAGACCCTTGCAAACAATATGTCTGGAACAGGGTTCGAGCTATAATCTGAGTTTGTGGGGGTTTCTAGTGGCGGAGATACATAATAGTTTAACCGTAGCCGGTGCACTTCGCATTTGTGTGTGAGAGAGACAGAGTTCCAGGACCCATACTACTACGTGGTCCAACATTTTCACACACACGGCAGCCCACTTTTTAATTCATGTTGCGTGCAGCACACAACAAACAGCGCTGTCCATTGTTCTGAAACAAGAGTTAAGCAGTATCTCGTATCTTGGCCAACAATTGTTGTTTTTGCTATTTTTCTATAGAAACATAATGCTCGGAGGGGGCAAAAATACATGCATCCAAAGGCCTAATAAAAAGTAAAAGTCATCCCTTTACTGTTGCACAGACAAAACAGACAAAAGCGGCACGGTAGCAAGTCCACTACTTGGTACTGTCTATTCAATATTTATTAAGAAGTCAGTGGCCTCAGTTTTTCCCACAAATCGCACGTTTGCGCGCTCTCAACACAGACAGATTGCTCACCACTACTGCGCACCATGGTGCCTTGGTGGTGAAGTGCTGCCATACTATCATTCACGAGAGAATACATTTCCTCATTCTTTTGAAAAACATGTTTCCTTTTTTATCTCGCTAATGTAAATAATACTTATTACATGATTGAAAAATGTATTATTTGTGATTAAATAAAAGTTGTGGGTAATGTATTGGCGACCCCCACAGATGTATGACTTGACTGCTTTCATGGGAGCTCAGACCCCTCCTTATGGGAGCTCAGCTTCCACTGGCTCCCACATAACTCGAACCCTGCATGGTCTGTAAAAAAATCTCAGATTTCTCTGTAAATATTAAAGCCCGCATGCCTTTGCAATGCAATCAATCATAGCCAGCATGCTTTTAATAAATCCAACAAAAAAAAAAGCTAATGATTAGGCAAAGAAATACCGTAAAAACATGTTAGGTTGTTAAATATCCTAATTACTGGCAATAATGAGTAATATGAAAAAAGTCACTCATATCACAAATACGTCATGACTGGCTGGCCCATTAGTGTCAGCTGACACCATGTGGAACGTCTGTGTCACGCAAGCAGAGGCACGTTTCACACAAAAAAGGCTATGGAATATTACCACTGGTGTCCTTTGAATATTATTATAATCTATGGTTATAAACTTGTATTTATAGCCATGGACCCACATAAATGGTCCATAATACATTTATAAATTATTATTCTTGCAATGACGTCATGTTATCCCACAATGCTCGGCACTGGTAAAGTCACCTCTGCTTTTAGTGAAGCAAGGAATCAAGCGTAAAAATGGTCCCTCCAGTTCAAGTGTCACCTTTGATCAAGGTTTGTATTCTAAAATATTTGTTTTTGAATTAAATGTTTACTGTTGCAGTTAAATCTGTCATTGCAACAGTCTTACTGTAGCGAGCCAGATACCTGACACTACAGCTGCTAGCTGGCGAACTGCACCCAGTGCGGTATGGACGCATAAATAATAGGTCAAAAAAACATGCAGGCTAGCAATTGCCCTTGCTTAGTTGCAAGTGAAGTGAATCGTCAATTTAAGGAAATAGCGCACGGTCAGACTTTCTCTTGCTTGGACGGTGCCGTATCTAGCGTGGCTCCTCTAGCTCCACACACAGTCAATAAACAGTAGATAGGCCTCCTTAATATCCGCTAACGTAACGATTTAAAGCAATAACTTTAGGCGTAGTGTAACGTTTACCAATATAGATCAACTGCTATTTTTAAAGTTTTCAAAGTTGCCACCAACACTAACATTACAGTATTTGCTTAATTTTTAGACTGCCAGATATTCCGCTTTAATAGCTGGTATCATATATGGAAAAAGAAGATTCGGTGAGTTGCTTTTAAATTGATCTGTTTAATCGTAAACGCATAAGGGTTGACCACTTGACCCTGTAATGTTACGTAACGCTACAGAGCTCAACAGCTGACATAACAATTTCTCTCTGAGGTCAAATTTAAAGTATTTTGGTATTTATTGAAGTAATTTGTCAATCAAAACCCTGCTTTCACTGCAGATGAACTGAAGCCTATTGCTGCTGAAGAGAGAAGAATTGAGGAAGAGGAGAAAAAGGCACGGGAGGAAAGCGAACGCATTGCCAAAGAGCTTGCCGAAGGTAATTGGTAGAGCCTCATGGTTTAGCATCACGTACATACCCTGTACAACTACATGTAACCTATACAAAAAATAATGGTGTAAAACAACACGTGCCTGACAACCTGTTATACAGTGGGTTCAGTAGCTTTTGGAGCCATTGCCTGTCTGATAGCCAGAACATTGTGTAATGGGTTTGGTACTATATTTGAACACAAATTGTACCATTTGCTCACGCTCATGCAAATTGCAATATTTTTGACCAAATATAGAAGAGATGGCATGAATATAACGTTTTGTAACAATGCAAAGATAAGAAACTTGTAAATTACAGGAAGCCAAAGATATTCAGTCTTGGATTTACCAAAGAGAAGACATAACCGATTCTACCTGCCTTGTACATGGCTAGCAGTGCAGTGTTGTATTTACTGTAGGGACTTTTTTTCTATACGTGTCCTTACAAACATGCCACTTCCTGAATTTAACTGATCTTTTTGTTTTGTCACCCTACAGCAAGCGAGGAGTCCATTCTAAAATGAAGCTGATCTCTTGCAATGTCAATACTTTTCCGTTACTTTTAAGCAATTGGTCAACCTTTCTCCACTACTCTGGTGGACGTTTCCACTACCTCCATTAAGTTTAATTTGTCTGAAAACCTATTATTATATTTTCATTGTTACATGGCTTGTAAAATAATAACTTTCTTAGACACAACTTTGGTAATATCACAACTGTACTGTACATTATAAAACTTTTGGTCATACCGTAGTGTCATTAATGATCAAATGCAAGGCCAATACTGTGTCTTTTCTTTATTTCACCACCCTAAGTTCCTTTACTTTGTAGTAATAATAATAACGTGTTTTGTTGATTAAACTTTGCTAGGAAGGAACTGTACAACTATTTCTTCAGACTCTTGACTATTTGATGAGAAACATTAAACAAGACTACATCTGTAACAACATAATCATGTTTCTGTTCTATCCATTGAACTATTGCAAGCTTATGTTCAGCAGGCATTTATATTCAGGTTTCCCTCCTCCCTATATAATCTGTGCTATTCAGGCCAAGGCACAGCTAGTTTAACATGTTACTTTGTCAATGTACAGTGCATCCAGAAAGTATTCATACCCCTTCACTTTTTCCACATTTTATTATGTTACAGCCTAATTCCAAAATGGATTAAATAAATCTCAACATTCTACATACTGACATAATGACCAAGTGAAAAAAGTATTTTAGAATTTTTGCAAATGTATTAAAAATAAAATATCACATGTACATAAGTATTCACACCCTTTGCTGTGACACTCAAAATTGAGCTCTGGTGCATCCCGTTTCCACTGTTCATCCTTGAGATGTTTCTACAACTTGATTGGAGTCCACCTGTGGTAAATTCAATTGATTGGACATGATTTGGAAAGGCACACACCTGTTTATATAAGGTCCCACAGTTGACAGTGCATGTCAGAGCACAAACCAAGTTATGAAAGTCCAAGGAATTTTCTGTAGACCTCCGGGACAGGATTGTATAGAGGCACAGATCTGGGGAAGGGTACAAAAAAATGTCTGCAGCATTGAAGGTCCCAACGAGCACAGTGGTCTCCATCATTTGCAAATGGAAGAAGTTTGGAACCACCAGGACTCTTCCTAGAGCTGGCCGCCCGGCCAAACTGAGCAATCGGGGGAGAAGGGCCTTGGTCAGGGAGGTGACCAAGAACCCGATGGTCACTCTGACAGAGCTCCAGTGTTCCTCTGTGGAGATGGGAGAACCTTTCAGAAGGACAACCATCTCTGCTGCACTCCACCAATCAGGCCTTTATGGTAGAGTTACCAGATGGAAGCCACTCCCCAGTAAAAGGCACATGACAGCCTATCTGGAATTTGCCAAAATGCACCTAAAGGACAGACCATGAGAAACAAAATTCTCTGGTCTGATGAAACCAAGATTGAACTCTTTGGCCTGAATGCCAAGCGTCATGTCTGGAGGAAACCAGGCACTGCTCATCACCTGGCCAATACCATCCCTACAGTGAAGCATGGTGGTGGCAGCATCATGCTGTGGGGGTGTTTTTCAGCGGCAGGAACTGGGAGACTAGTCAGGATCGAGGGAAAGATGAATGCAGCAATGTACAGAGAGATCCTTGATGAAAACCTGCTCCAGAGCGTTCTGGACCTCAGACTGGGGCGAAGGTTGACCTTCCAACAGGACAACGACCCTAAGCACACAGCCAAGGTAACAAAGGAGTGGCTTTGGGACAAATCTGTGAATGTCCCTGAGTGGCCCAGCCAGAGCCCAGACTTGAACCCAATTGAACTTTGGAGAGATCTGAAAATGGCTGTGCACCGACGATGTGATATTTAATTTTTTTTATTTTTAATATATTTGCCAAAAATTCTAAAAACCTTTTTTCACTTTGTCATTATGCGGTATTGTGTGTAGAATGTTGAGGAATTTTTTTATTTAATCCATTTTGGAATTAGGCTGTAACATAATAAAATGTGGAAAAAGTGAAGGGGTATGAATACTTTCCGGATGCACTGTACTTCTTGTTAATACAACAGCAGTAATTTCCCTTCACGATGATCATTTGTCTTATTATAGCCTTGGGGCCGTGTGGTTTTATGGTTCCTTTCATTTTTCCTGCTTGGTGATCCGTGTTGGGTGATTTTGCTTG
The DNA here is from genome assembly GCA_026901105.3 of Galaxias olidus. Taxonomy (NCBI): domain Eukaryota; kingdom Metazoa; phylum Chordata; class Actinopteri; order Galaxiiformes; family Galaxiidae; genus Galaxias; species Galaxias olidus. The sequence continues at coordinate 48,792 of JAPMUY010001449.1, forward strand.
CTAAACTAAGATAGATTTCTGTGTGGAACATATGAAGATAGGGCATTCCTCACATTTGACTTCATTTCATTACCTTAATGCCACATACTTTGAGAAAGCACAAAGTGTTTATGACAGCTGATAGGAGATGCACATGCTTTTCAATTATAGCAGTAACTGTCCAATCAGGTGACATGGCAAAAATAAACACAAGGGATACACATAACACGCGCGCTGCCTCACCCTGTAATAAGTCGTCAGACTAGATGATGCAAGGTTAGCCACTTCGCACCATTGAGGTGCATTCTGTTGGTCACATGGCATTGTCAAGTCTATTTATATAGTGTTTACATGGCCTAAAGCCAAGGGGTTCAAAGAGTCAGCAGTTAAATCCAATATACACAGACTAAATACACTCACTGGCCACTTTATTAGGTACACCTTGCTAGTACCGGGTTGGACCCCCTTTTGCCTTCAGAACTGCCTTAATTCTTCGTGGCATAGACTCAACAAGGTGCTGGAAACATTCCTCAGAGATTTTGGTCCATATTGACATGATAGCATCACTCAGTTGCTGCAGATTTGTCGGCTGCACATCCATGATGCAAATCTCTCGTTCCACCACATCCCAAAGGTGATTGAGATCTGGTGACTGGAGGCCATTTCAGTACAGTGAACTCATTGTCATGTTCTAGAAACCAGTTTGAGATGATTTGGGCTTTGTGACATGGCGCGTTATCCTGCTGGAAGTAGCCATAGGTACACTGTGGACATAAAGGGATGGACATGGTCCCCATTCTCAAGCTCTGTTTGAACTTCACCAGGTCGTCTTGACCATGTCTACATGCCTAAATGCATTGAGTTGCTGCCATGTGATTGGCTGATTAGATATTTGCGTTAACGAACAGTTGAGCAGGTGTACCTAAAAGTGGCCAGTGAGTGTATACTGCACTAAAAAAAACATTGCATTTTAAAAATAGACTAAATACACAATTCTTGGCAAATTGTTAAATATCTTGTAGTATAAGCCACCTACATTTAATTTCAATACAGAATATTGATAGCAGTGTGTGCGGAAGGTGATCTCTCTGGTGGGGAAGGAACCAGAGCTAGTGCAGGAGGTGGAGCAGTACCGACTAGATATGTTGGGCTCACCTCCATGCATGGCACTGGGTCTGGAACCAAACTCCTGGAGAGGGGCTGGACTTTTTCCTTTTCCGGAGTTGCCCAGGGTGAGGCACCGGGGAGGTGTGGGGATTCTCACAAGCCCCCGGCTGAGCGCCGCTGTGTTGGAGTTTTTCCCGGAGAACAAAAGGGACGCAACTGCGAGACGCAGAGGGGAAGGCTCTAACTGTTGTTTGTGCTTATGCAGCCTTCTCGGAGTTGCTGGGTGGGGTCCTGGAAAGGGTACCATCTAGGGACTCTATAGTTCTGCTGGGGGACATCAACGCTAACATGGGTGACGATGGAGAAACCTGGAGGGGAGTGATTGGGAGTTACCTGAGTGGTGCTTTGTTGCTGGACTTCTGTGCTAGTCATGGATGGTCCATAACAAACACCATTTTCAAACATAGGGCGGTTCATAAGTGTACTTGGTACCAGAACACCCTATAGGCCGCAGATCGATTATCGACCTTGTGGTCATATCATCAGATCTGCAGCCATATGTCTTGGACACTCGGGTGAAGAGAGGAGCTGAGCTGTCAACTGATCACCACCTGGTGGAGTTGGATCAGATGGTGCGGGAGGCTGCCGGACAGACCCGGTAAACCCAAACGTGTAGTGAGGGTGAATTGGGAACGTCTGGCTGAGACGCCTATCCTTGAGGTCTTTAACTCCCACCTCCGGTAGAACTTCTCGGGCATCTTGGGGGAGGTTGGGAACATGGAATCCGAGTGGACCCTGTTCAAAACCTCCACTGTGGAAGCGGCTCCTAGGAGTCGTGGTCAGAAGGTCGTCGGTGCCTGTCGTGGCGGCAACCTAAGAATGCACTTGAGCGGTTTGCAGCCGAGTGTGAAGCGGTCGGGATGAGAGTCAGCACTTCCAAGTCTGAGGCCATGGTTCTCTGCCGGATAACAGTGGAGTGCTCTCTCTGGGTTGGGAGTGAGTTGCTGCCCCAAGCGAGGGAGTTCAAGTATCTTGGGGTCTTGTTCACGAGTGAGGGTAAAATGGAGCGTGAGATTGACAGGCGAATTGGTGCAGCATCAGCAGTAATGTGGGCATTGTACCGGATCGTCGTGGTGAAGAAAGAGCTGAGCTGAAAGGCGAAGCTCGCGATTTACCAGTCGTGAGCTCGGTCATCTGGAGGGAGCTCGGAGTAGAGCCGCTGCGTCTTCGAAAGGAGCCAGATGAGGTGGTTCGGGCATCTGATTAGGATCCCTCCTGGGCGCCTTCATTTGGAGGTTTTCTGGGCAGGAAACTGGTAGGAGACCCGGGGTATACCCAGAACACGCTGGAGAGATTATATATCTGATCTGGCCTGGGAACCCCTTCGGATCCCCCAGGAGGAGCTCGAAAAGGTGGCTGGGGAGAAGGACGTCTGGACTACCCTACTTAGCCTGCTGCCACCGCGACCCGGCCATGGATAAGCGGCGGAGAATTGATGGATGGATATTGATAGCACGTTCTATTAGCAGTGTTGGGTACCAGTAATCTTATAAGTGAAATAAAATCAGACGAACATTCAAGTTGCAGTATATTAATATTTCTTAATTTAATTTTGCCCTAACCTTGAAAGTTTTTCAAGGGCCCTTTAGGGGCCTAGGACCCCACTTAAAAACACTGCCCTTTCTTATTGTTTTTTGTGTTTTTTTGTGTGCATCTTTTTCACCTCACTATAATTCATCTCCAAATTTAACCAAATGCCATGTGAAGCAACGTTTCGTCTGGGATTACAAATGGCCAGCTGGGAACAAACTATAGTACGTTACTTAACAGCTGATAATAGTCTCCAATGTGGTGGCTCAGTTGCTACAGGAGATTTAACGGCACGTTTTTATTAAATACTTGTACTCCCTAATATTCAGCAGCAATACATAAAAAAACTGGCAGAAGAATCTACAGCAACTTCGAGGTCAATTCATTTAAATTCTTGTCTTTATAAACATTAATTTTTCTTAAAAACTAAACACATATTTTGTGATATCACAGGGCTCATTAGATTCTGAACAAATATAGCTTTGTTTACATCTTACCAGTAGGCCTGTATGGATTAACTTTACATGTTTACTTAGGGGTTTAATATACACCCGTGTTCTCATGTAAACATTGTGCTGGGATTGAACCTAAGGTCAGCTAATTCTTTGGACATGTGCTGTTATTACAGTTACATAAACCATTACAATGCTGCATGGGAGAGTTGAACAGCTTACAGTTGGAATTTGGTTAACTGGATTAGCAATAGATTTAAACGCTCCATTTAGGACCAAGATGTTAAAATAATCGTTGGCTTGTCTGCATACAGGGTATAAAAGGCTTTCAGAGCAGCATCTCACTACACACAGCCAAGACACTTGGAACAACAACGAATTCACATTCCAAGCTTCTTGCTTTTTTCTACTAGAAGGTAAGACCTGGATGCTTTATGGGGATCTTTTTATCAAAATGTTGCTAACATGTAATTGTTTTAATTTGTTTGCGCTATTATTTTACAAGTCAATACAAGCTCAGTAAATCGAGGAACTAAAACTTTAAAAGTAAATTAGTACTTTTGACATATGACTATATGTTCTGTTTAAACCACTCTGGTCAAGTTTACAATTAGAAAACACTATTCTGTGTCTCCTCTAGAATGGACATCCAAATGTTTTCCCTGGTCATAGTGGTCTTGGCTTGCATTGAGCAAAGCTGGGCAGCCACCTGTGTGGTAGACAGCTTCACCGTAAAGGAGGACTTTGACCCTAAAAGAGTGAGTACAACTGAAATTAATTCAAGATCTACAGACTAAAATATGTCAGACTGATATGTTCTATTCGTCTAACTTCTTTTATGGTCCCGCTCGGCAGTATGCAGGAAAGTGGTACGCTCTGCAGAAGAAAGACCCTGAAGGCTTGTTCCTTCAAGACAACATTTCTGCCGAGTACACTATTGGAGACGACGGTTCCATGGTGGCCTCATCCAAGGGCAGAGTCACTCTTTTCGGGTAGGTACTTAAAACGAATGACGGAAAAATATAGCCACTATATTATGCTTAAAAGTGGTTATATAAAAAATTTATTTTACCAAAAAAACAAAGATATACTTTGTGACAGGTTCTGGGTTGTGTGCGCCGACATGGCTGCGCAGTACTCCGTACCTGACCCTTCCAGCCCTGGCAAGATGTTCATGAACTACCAGGGATTGGCCAGCTACCTGTCCAGCGGAGGTAGACCCCCCCCCCGCACTGCATACACACACGCGTGCACATCCACACACACAATCTTTCCTGAGTCTTACCATTTCTTTGTGCTTTTCCAGGTGACAACTACTGGGTGATTGACACCGACTATGACAATTACGCCATCACCTATGCCTGTCGCACCCTGAAGGACGATGGAAGCTGTGAGGACGGCTACTCCCTGATCTTCTCCCGCAACCCCCGTGGCCTGCCCCCACCCATTCAGAGGATTGTTCGCCTGAAGCAGGAGGAAATCTGCATGGCCGGACAGTTTGAGCCAGTGCTACAGTCTGGTATGCCTTCCAACTGTTACGAGTCACTCAAACACTAAACTGACCTAATATCTGAGAAACACCTTGGTCCTAGAGTACATAAAGTGCTGACCTTACTTCTCTCTCTCTTCTCCCCACAGGAGCTTGCTAAATCCCAACCATGTCGGAGTTTGTTGTGCAGCCTTGAAATGCTAAAGAGGGAATTCTTTGTCAAGACACAAGGGGATTATTAAGAACATAATTACAGTTTAAAAAAGTTTAAGATAAAACCCCTTAGAAAAATCTTGTAGAAAAAAAGAGCCCCTGATGAATAGCGACTTTTGTTGCTAAGCCCAATCTTGCAGAAAATTATTAAACAACCACTTGTGGTAAAAGAGAGGGTAGATACAATTTTTGATTGTCACTGTTAAAAGCAATTTGTGGATGACATTACATTTTTGTAATAAATAAATACAAACTTTTAATGTCTTTGTTTCAAAGTTATCAAATAAGAATCTTATGCAGTTTGAAATGTGCAGCATCATTAATGATATCAATCATGAAATCATTCATAATAGAAATATAAGACTTTCCATGTTATTTTAACTACATAATGTTTTGTAGAAAGTTTACAGCAAACTAAGATTATAATTAAAGCAGACAAAAAATATGTATTTACACTGTAAAAAATAAATCAGACATAAATAAACAGGTCGGCATACTGAAATCATTAGCTAGATAAATCTGTCACACTTTCCTGTAGTTTCCTGTGTGGTTAGTGATCCTCAAAATATCTTTCAGCCAAAGAGTATTCCCCTGGCCTTCCCCAATAGTCCAAAGCTCGAACTCTGTAGACACCACTAACCTCCAGATTCACTGTAAAATATAAGATTCAAAAAAGGATTTAGTACATAGTATTTTTTACTTTTTCATGTCTTGCTTGCTTTCAACTGTCTAACATATTCTTACCTGGTGAATAGACATATGATGTGAAAAAGTTATCTTGGCCATTTACTCTTAGGAATTCTTTCTCATCTCTGGAGAGCTCCACTTCAAATGACTTGATGCATCTAAAATTAAAATAAACATAACTTCACATTGTGCATAATATGTTTAAAAAATAGTGGTAAAACATATAAACTAGACACTCACTTGGAATTGAGACAGTGATCGTTCCAAACGATCAGGACTTGACCTTTGGTGATGCCGATGAAACGTAACCCATTCACCTGGTAGAACATCAAATAAATATTAGCTCTATAAACTCCAAGACATTAATATAGGTTTTAAAGTTAGTGCTTGCTCTAAGTCCTTTTAAGTTTGGCATACTGTATATTACATTCCAACTCAATGGTCCAAATATGACAATAGCACTGACCTGGTCTGGCAAGGCATTAGGCTGTGCACACGCATGAATAAGCAAGACCGAGGGAACTGCCAACTTGGCCTTTAGGGTCAGAGTGTCCCCAACAGGGACGGGAAAGGGTCCCCCAATCTGAGGATCCTGACAAAACATTGAGTCATACAGTCAAAGGAAACTGGTCATGATCCCTGCTTTGTCATTCAATTAATGCATATATTTGATTTTAAGACAATATTCTAATTTGGCTTTTACAGCTAAAGGACAAATTTGGTGTATTGTGACACGAAAAAAAACAACTAGATGGGGTAGGTGTGAAATGCCTGTCGGATGTGGGCCTGCTGTACCTCAGTGCTCCTGAGCTGTCTGAACTGCTTGGGTGTGGGGTAATCAGGGCTGCCCATGTTCTGCCACAGTTGGTATGGGTTACTCACGTTGTTGTCCATGTAATATGTCACATACACAAGTCCTATGAGATAATAAAATGAATTTCTAATCCGATGACATAGCATGAAGAGAAATGATTTTGACTACAAAAGAATAGTACAGTTATTTCCTCCTTAAAGCAGTAGCTATTGTAACCCAATCCCTCTGTAAATATGAGCATGCACCAACAATCACCTACCCTTTTGTCCTGTCAGTCCCCTCACTGTGACACTGACATGGTCAGTAGTGGTGGAGCTGCTGTTGTCATCACTGTTAAAGACCATCACAGTAGTCTGCCAGCTGTCAGAGGTCCCCAGTGTAACAGGGGTATGGGTGCTGACTAGGACCCCTATAGTGCTGGCGGTGGTGCTCTCACCGTCCTCCACCACCCGGGCCAGGACCTGGGTTTCCCCTGGAAAAAAGCACAGAAAGGGCTTATACATGGACAATAAGGATGAGTTATTATTATTATTATTATTATTATTAATAATAATAATAATAATAATAATAATAATAATAATAATAATAATAATAATAATATTACTAATAATAACAATAATTGTATTTAGTTTTTAGCGCTTCTCTCAAGACTCAGAGCGCTTTACACAAATTGGTTGGCAATTAATTACACAGAATGAACAACAAATGGACCGACAGCTATCAAACACAACACTCAGTCTGAGTGACACCACGGCAGCAAACTTACGCCAGACCTGCTCACCCAACATATTGCGACAGACTTGCTTACACACATTGGACATACAGACCGAACCCAGTTGAATTGGCAATGACTGGTCAGTGCACTGGTAGGAGGATGAAGCATGTTTTTTGATGGTGGGAGGAATCCGGAGTACCCGGAGGAAACCCATAATTTATCTAAAATATGATGAATGTTCGAAGTACTCTGGGTAGTGGATAGACACATCCACCAACCCATCCACAAAGACAGAGCTGTGAAAAGACATGCTCTGAGCAAGTCAATCAAAGATAGAGTGTGCTTGATTTAGCTACTCAGGCATGTCAACATCTCTTACCAAATGACCAAATTATAAATGGACGTGCAGCTATAAAAATCACAGCTAAACTATTTCCCCTGCAACACAGTGTAATTCTAAAGTTCTGATGCACTCACCTAAAAGTGCCAGCAACCCCATGACGGTGAGAACAGGCTTCCTGAGCAGCTGGATGTGGGGCGGCTGGGTGTTGTTGACTTGGAAACGGGCTGTTAGTGTGCGCTGGCTGAAGGGATAGGGGTGGTAGCTGAGGAAGGCATTGTCGTTGCTCAGCAGAGTGTAGTTGATGGTGCTGTTCGGCTGGGCCAACAGCAGGTCTTGGTGCTGGGATATCACCTGGAAGGAATGGAAATAGGTAGAGGAGAAAGGTAGACCATGGCATTTCTGGTGGACCACTTTGAACAGAAACAAAGAAACATACACTAGAATGTACGGTATGTGACTGGCGGAAAGTTACATCAAATAAATCACAAAATCGTAACCACATTATTTATATATAAATCATGAAGTACTTTTGTGAATCGTTCTACATGTATTGGTGATTATTGATAGCGATCTAATACCATTAAATCGGCACTGCTGCGCAGAACTCACAATTCATGCAGGGAAATTTGCAATGTCAAAGTTATATTAGCAGCAGAGCACAGTTTATAGATTAAGTTTTGGGTGATTTAATGATGGCATGAGTTAGCAAAGAGTTCTGAGTTTTGGATATATTATTCGATCATTGTAACAACAAGCAAACACTATAATTTAAGTTCTATTTTAAAAAACAATGTCTGGATTCACTCTTCCAAAATATAGCTCCCCCCTCACAATAATGCACTTAACAAATGTTCAGCACTTACCATGACCTTACCATCCCGAAACATCTAAGGCATCCTCCACCCAAAATATGACAATTTTTTTTACATTTTACTGAGGTTGTGTTATTCACGGAAAAAATTATCTCCCACCTTGACCACCATAGCGGCGTAGGTGACGTCTGCCCTCCATGGCTGCGGCCTTGACCAGCCCACCAGCGGGTCAGCCTCATCGTTGAAGACAGGCAAGCTCCTGAAGCGGGGGAAGCGTTGCTGAATCTCCCCCACAGTCTGGACCTCCTGCTGCAAGATGGGGAGTGAGTAGCCCCCACCCTAGAAGACAGTAGGAACTATTTTGAACTCTTTGTAGAATCTCTGATGGTACAGATGCAGCACCTGCAGCTAAGAACTAGTGTTTTAGAATATTTGCAGAAAAGGCTTGATCCATGTGGAGGTGAAAAGAACATATGGATACGGATAAAACACTTGGTCTTGAAAACATATCAGTGATTATTTCTTTCTCCCAAACACACACAACAGGAACAGTACTCTGCCTTCTTATGCAGGGCTATATAGTCTAACCGAACGCCTCTCTCCCCAGTGAAGTAGTTGGTGCCATTGTAGCAGTGCTGCAGCATGGCCCAACAGTAGGGTGAGTGTGGATGGGAGTGGCAGGAATCTCCTGGACCCCCAAACCGCAAGTCAATACTGGCCGCCTGCAAACCCTCCGAACTGGCATCGTAGTAATTCAGAAATCCTCAGATGGGGATGAGACATTGGCAAAATATAAAAAATATGTTTCCAAATTTTTTTTATTTTATACATGACGCATCTTTGATTAACCTTATGCATTTTGATTTAATCGATTACCTTGAATAGACATGGTTACATTGTCAAAATCATGATTGTTGGGTTCATTCCATGTTTCAAAGTTCCACTGAGAGACCACTCCTAAACCATACTTGGCTGTATTGGGGAAAAATTATCATAAAGACATAAACATTTGATTTCAGTTGACAGAAAGGTACTCATCTCTGCTGTTCACATAATCATGTAACTCCCAATCCAAACAAACTCACCAATATACCGCTTTGCTATCAAATATACCAAGTTCCTCCACTCCATCACTTGTCTTTTGTCCTCAAAGTTAGAGAAGTAGTTGGAAACACTTCCCATCAACTCAAAACCTGGTTTTAGTCCATTTATCCACAGTAAATCTATCAGCTTGTCCAGTTTAGTAAAGTTATACTGGGGTCCACCTTCAAAGTCTCTGCAAAATATATATTTTTTAATCAATCAGTTCTAAATAACAAGAGTAGTTCAATTAGTCAATTGATGTATTCTGATCAATAACAAGCACATTAGTAACACTATTATGGGCCCCTCCACTTACACTGCTGAGACCAGCTCTAACATCCAGTGGATGCGGATCTGCTGGATCCCTCCATGGGGAACGGAGTTCACATAGGCGAGGTTCAGCTCCTGGTCTTTACTTAGGTCAAACTGGTGGGCTTGGGTATGTGGAAGAGGAGGACTGTGGAGCGGGAGAATGCAACGTTCATTGAGTTTATTTATTATTTTGGAATTTCACGTTTGCTTATACGCTCACAGTCAGTGAATTAGAATACTGGTACTAAAATCAAGGTTATAAAGCAAAGTATAGCTCTTCCTATAATTGTTGTTTGCTCAGAATACCAGAAACCAGTGCTCCTCCAGAAGTGCTCCAGCTTTCTTAGAGGTCTTCCAACATCCACGGTAATTTCATAAGAAAAAGCTAAATTTGTAGTGATTTTAATAATCGCCAGTAGAACATAAACATGAAGTAAACTGGGCATGCTAGCCATTAGCTTGCTAGCTAAGCTAGCACTAGCAGACAAAAATAGCAATGTACGTTTTAAAGAAGAACTGCAGACCATTAATCAGTCATTGTAGCGAATGTGCATGACTATGTTATATTGACCACCCCACCCCCGGTGAAACCGCAGCGTTCAAGAGTGGTTGAAATCTGTTTAAAAAACTCTAAATCAACTCAAAACTATTCTCTCACACTATGGAAGCCCATAAGGGACTTTATTCAAATGAAAATGTAAACTTGAAAATGCAAATGCAATTCCACAATAGCATTATCACTTTCCACATTTGTATGTGTTATTTGAGACAACATGTAAATGAAAATGCAATCATACCATTTGCATTTGCATTTTCAAAGGCTCCAAAGGGCATTCTGTGTCAATATTAAAATTCAAATCCAAAAGCTGTTTGACATTACATTTTCAAAGTCCTACCCCGCCATACTGCGGACAATATTCAAATGTTAACTCAAACTTGAAAATTAAAATGCAATATAAAAATGTATCCTCATTTTCCATTTGTGCAAGCATTATTTATGTCACAATTAAAATTAAAATGCAGTTGTCAAACAATTTGAAAATTAAAAGGAAATCGCATTTGCCATTGCATTTTCAAAGACAGTGGGCAAAATTCAAATGCAATACGCGAATCAGCGCTAGTACTCTATTGCATTTGCATTTTCTAGTCACCACCTCCGCAGATCAGAAATGCTCCATCGCGAGGAAGGTTTTCTGCTCGCGAATACCATTCTGTGCGCTCGCGAGTTTTGGCACTAAATAAACGCCATAAAAGTCCCTTATGGGCTTCCATACTCACACTGCCCCAACTGCAGTTAGTGCAGTCAGCTGCTAGATGTTTTTGGGCTCGGCCCTTTCGCTCCCCCTTCCTATCTTTTTATCCATAATAATCTTATAAAACCCTTGAAGGTCCAAGCACACAGAAGACCAACATCAGTGCCATGACGAGAAGAATGGTAACTTTCTTTCTTTCATTTATATTTAAAATTACACATTTGAGCATTACCTACAGTATTCATGCAATTTGCCCACACATTGGTCAGACTAAGCACAAACCATTGACTGAAAAAGCCCCTACAACCTTCTCAACTTCCTCCTGAGCTGGAGCTTATTTATATTAATAGGTTTCTTAGGGTTGAAAAGGAGGCTGCAGACGAGTTGAGATTGCTTGACCCCTCTCTCGAAATATGTCAGGAGATATATACCAATAATTTAATGCCTTTCAAAAATGCCTTCCTATAATAAGGGTTCAAAGGAGCCGTTTAAAAGCCGTGCACCACGACTATGAGGTTGGCCCCATCAACGGGTTGTGATATAGGGAACCTATTGGAGGAACCAGTGCAACATAGGAGACACTTTAAGGGTTGGCTTACCCAGTTCTGTGTGCCTTGAGATGGGATCCAGCTTTAGGGAAGCTATGTTAGAGCACAGAAAAAGCTATCACTTGTTGAGAGATTAGGAATAGTGTTCCATATTAGGGTGTAGGTATAAGCTTGCTGCCCTCCAATGGAGTGATGTAGAGGCCTGTTGGGGAGCAGGAGTGGCGAAATTGAAACCTCAAAACATCAGAAGTTGGAGACTGTTAGTTGACATTTGTCAGTCTGCCTTATTACTATGAACAAGATGCAAGATGCAAACGGCCAAAAAAACTTTAATGGGAGGTTTATTCAAAAAGTAGATAGAATCAAGGCATGAAAAGGAGTTTTAGACGTCATTTACAATTGAAATCAAAATTATATTGTTAAACATCGAGTTATACACATCCATTTACACAACCTGTACATACAACATTTTTTTCTCATAACATTTGTAATTCATTTCGAAATAACTTAAATAGTTTCTATGTAAAAGTGCAAAACCTTAAAACGTACTGTGAAGTAAAACCAGGGTAATCTTGTCGGGGTGGAGTTCACGTCTTGTGCAACTTACACCTGAATGTCTCAGCAAGTTCATTGCTCCCTTTCCCCTTTCGATGTCTTGCTCAATCGAGTATGTGCACCCCCCCCCCCCCCCCCAAAAAAAATGAAAATAAAATAAGTGTTTGTGATGCATCTGAGTTAATTGAAGCCAAAGCATCTCAAGATATTTAAAATGATGTCACTTTTTCTATTTGGTAGTGTAATTATTAAAATCACATGTCCAATGCCATTCTATACAGTATGTTAAGATGAGGGAAAGGAGACAGGCGTATTACAGTTTCAGACTTTGGTTGAAAATGGCGAGTGGCAAAGAGATGGATAATTCTCCATGGTTACAAGGCATAATGAGGTGAGTGGCAAACTTAAAAACACTGCTACTGTGGTATAGTCTCTAAAAGCCCCCTCCCTAAGTGGAGAGCAGTGGGGAGTGATGAAGTAAAGTACCCACACACGCTATTGGGCTGTGCATGCATCATGTCTGTACATGCAGCCAATACAAAAAACAGAAGGAACTGACACTTTGCACCACGAGTAGGAGGTTACTATACAGTATATTTTATGTTTAACCAGTCAGTGTATTCTACTGGACTACAGATATTGGTGATGTAAATAAAAGGAGGTTTTAACAATTTACAATGAAAAGGAGGTTTTGCAAATAAACACCAAGAAGCCCTCCTGCAGATGTTGTGTCCCCCTGAAGGGGCAGGGTGCAGTAACAATGCATGTGTGATTGAGTGTGCTCAGGGGGCTGTGGCAGGACTAGGACTTCTGTTCAGCTCCTGCAGCAGACTGTGCCGTGCTCTCTGGCTTAAGGATCTGGTAGGTGATGAGATACTCAGGGTACGCCTGCAATAGAAACATGGAGAAACAGATGGAAGTCAGGGACAAAGTCGGTCAACAACTAAATAACAATGACAGAATGGAATGCCATCCATTTCATTTTTCTACTGAATTGCAAATTAACACATGCACACAAACATCTAAATAAATGATGCACATTTAAATTAAGGAGCTGACAGTTGACGTGCTCACCTGCTCTCCTCTGTAGATGACGTACTCGGCGTAGGCCAGGCCGTTGACGCTGGGCCGGCCGATCACAGAGTGGTGTCCAGGGGGAGCATGGGCCATCTTCATGGCACTGAACTGGAGGAAGGACTTGCCCAAGGTCACCCTGCAGAACAGCATCTGCCTGATGGGCACCAAGGACAAGAGAGGTGAAGTAGATGGTTAGCCCAGAAAGACTACCAGACACACAGGATTCAATTATTTTCTATGCCGTTACTCATACTTTATGTGATGTTTGCACAGGGTTTCTGTAGGTTTCATCATGTTCAATTTAAGACATTTTAATACCTTTTTTTAAGATTAATGCAATTGAAGACCTACAGTTGGCACTAGCAAAAAAAAAAAAAAAAAAATCATATATATATATATATATATATATATATATAGAAAGTACGAAGCATCTGACCATAATTACTTGCATAGTAAAAGTAATTTATTCACACTCGACTTTGATGGTCTCGATGTGAACAAAGAACAATACTGGGTGATGACAGGTTTTTGCTGGTGATTTTTTACAACAACTTCATGTTTTCTGTAACGCCTTTATACCCAGTTGCTAATTTTGTATAGTTTCCTTGCACAAGAAACAGCAGGCTTTACATTAATAATTTCTACTGGCTTCAACCAAGCACTAAATGCACTGTTTTCATGGATTAAAGCACATAGGGTGTTACACCCTGTCTGGCATTTTTATTAAAAGGGGCCCTATTACGCAAATGTTCAGGTTCATTCCTTTATTTAAGAGTTCTACTAGAATAGGTTTACGCGTTTTAGTGTCCAATAAACTATTTACTTTTTCCAAACTGCCTGGGTCTGCAGCACCTCTAATCACACTCTGTCTGAAACGCTCCGTTTTAGCTCCTGTCTTTTTAAGGCCCCCCTCCCGACAGGCCCAGTCTGCTCTGATTGGTCAGCTGGCCAAATAAAGGACATGTGCCTTCGCACTGACAAAAACAGTGAAATCACTATACAAAATTCCCGCCCTTTGCTCTGACTGGCTCTGTTTGAGGGCATAACTAGCTGCAAGGTGGGCATTATGCAAATGTGTGACTTAGAGACATAGATAAGTTACGGAAGAAAACGCAGGACTACAAACGAGGCGTTTCAGGCAGTTCGGGAGCAGTGCCTTTGGCGTGGACTATGGGCTTTGTAACTTTTCAGAACTTTTACATGCACAAAAAGCTATAAAACATACTAAAGGAAAGGGAAAATCCCAAAAAGCATAATAGGTCCCCTTTAATACATTTTGTTCAAGGAACTGGTGTAACAAAACTGGCCTCAATTTGTGATTGGTGTAACTGTGTCTATCACAGAGTGCTCCTTTTACAAAAAACACAGCAGTAAATGCTTGCCATCTCAAATTGAAAAAGTCAGCACATATATTAATTGCGTTCGTTTTGGGGACCAACTTTGTAAACCTCTGTAGTTTATGACTTTCCTTTTCTTTTTGGTCTATCATAGCCAAGCCATAACATTGGGTTCTGGGTTTCTGCTGTTTTTGTGATCACATTTGTTTATTGCCTTGAACCGGCAGAACATGAAAATATTTTTCTTTCAGCCACACAATAAGTTTCGATTGGGTGTATGTGCAGCTCAGAACAGCGCAATTGCATCCTTGTTCTTTTTTTCCGTCAAAATCAACAGTTTAAGGTCTAAAATTCTGATTTGGGGGATTTAGGACTTAAAGATCTGTGGAAACCCTCTTGCATCTGAACGCATAACAGAGGAAATGACTTCACCATAAATTAAGTGAACTTTTTATTGATTAATTTTACCCCACGTTTTGCAAACAGTCGGTACAGATCACAAAGAAAAAAGGCCAATAGTGAAAAAAATCAGGGTATATGCAGGAATCCAGAGGTTAAATTCAATACTTTTTAAAACCTTTTTTTTAAGACCCTTTCAATATATTTTAAGACTTCAGTGCCACTTTAAGCTGTAAACGGTTACACCAGTGACACACCTTTACCTTCAGTTACAATACACTGATTGAAACTGCAAAACTAACAAGTATTTGTTCGGGATAACTTCTATATTACTTTAGTTTAGTCACTGTGCCTTGACTAGATTAGATTTATTTCCCTTTCTCTAGCTATCTTCTCTAGTCTCTCTCCCTAGAAGAACCTGCTCTCTCGCTCTCCTCTTCTCACACTGTGCTCTGCCTGTCTCATTCTCTCCTCTTTCTCCCAATTTTTTTTATTTTTTATAAACAACCTTTTCAGTTACATCTCTATGGAGATTGTAAAATATGGAAAATTGGTGTTTATAATAGTTTGCCCACGATATATCCGTCATCTTTATGTTTATTTAAATTGACATACATTTCAAATGCATTATTTAATTATATTTCAGCAAGATTTAATATATTTTAAAGAGCAGATACTGCCAAGGAGGAAATACTGTTATAAATACCAGCTCTTTTATCTATTCTTCCTCTCTCTCCATCTCGTTCTCTTTTTCACTGTCTCCTCTCTATTCCAGTGAAAAAAGTAAACAATGTTGGCTAGTTTACCGAGTTAGCCTGCTAACTTCTTCTCTCGAGTCTCGCCAAAACGCATCCTAACTTCAGTACATTATTTAGCCCCCTTCCCGACAAGCTAGTATAATATGCCTGATTTATGGTACCAATAGATTCCGTGTAATTTCATATGGTGCTAATACCTTCGCGCTAGCTTAAATAAGCACGCAACGGCGCAAGTTGTCGGCTAATCAATTGACGGGTCTTTCTGAATATGAGGAGAGAAAGGGAAAAACCAATAGAAAAACACCAATGGTAGCGCGTTGGTCAATCTGACAGGGACAGCAGTCAGTGGGTTAGCGTGCGCGAGAAATGTTAGACCATTTCAAATGACGTCACATTTTCAGGATTCTACAACCTAACTAGCCTACACAGAAGATATTTACGCAAACTTTTAGCATTCAAACTCTGGACAAATAGTCTAGCTTCACATTGAAAGAGTTGCACAAAAAATGTATACTTCGTAAAATGTCAATTAAGACTTTTTAATACTTTTTAAGGGTCTTAATTTTCACTAAATTGATTTATTACCTTTTAAAACTTAAGACCCCGCGGACGCCCTGAAAATTTTGCTGGTGAACACTGGCTTGACACAGTGGATTATGCCGCTAGACACACTAAAGTAAAAAAACACTACGTTTGGAGGGAGGCTTCACATTGAACTTTCTCTCTTAGAAATCACCCCTCAAAGCAACATAACTTGAATTTCTAATTTAGCCATATGACAAAATTGTATTCCCTTATCAGTCAATACAGATGATATCCCTGACCGTGGATCCTTACACATACACACCCACACACCACATTAATAGAGAGTAATATCATTATAGATTCTCACCTGTGGCACAAATAGCAGGAGCGGTCTTTGTGAGTAGGGCAGCCGGTGCCGCCCCCAATGCCATACACATACTGGTTACTCTTGGAGGAATTCTCAGCAAAGTAAATCCCGGCCCCAAACATACCACCAATGTAGGCATGGCGCTCATCAAAGCCTTTGTGGATTATGGCGTTTATGAAGGGGGAACCTGGGAGAAGG
Organism: Galaxias olidus; assembly: GCA_026901105.3. Classification (NCBI taxonomy): domain Eukaryota; kingdom Metazoa; phylum Chordata; class Actinopteri; order Galaxiiformes; family Galaxiidae; genus Galaxias; species Galaxias olidus. The sequence goes on from JAPMUY010001449.1 coordinate 65,405, forward strand.
CAGAGAATCAATGACTGCAGGCAGCACCCTAACAATCTAAATTAGAATGTTAAGTTAGAAACCGACTAGTAGGCAACCAAAGAAAAAATAAATAAAACAATATATAAAAAGAGCAAAAATCATAAATTAACTGTCAAAGCGTGGCATACCATGGAAGAGCATGCGCTCGTTGTGATGGTTGTGGTTCTCGTCGGCAATCTCCTTCTGCCGGTGTGTGTACCTCTCCCTCAGCTTCTTGTTCACCACCTTCTGGATCTGCAAACGGAGCAAAACAACCCCGGTGAGTGAAACGACCAACCAAATCTCCAACATGGGGAGTGGGCTCTGACAGACAGCAGGCAGTGTGTGGCGCGTGGCTCTAACCTTGATGATGTTGTATCTGCTGAACACACCCCCAGCGTTGCCTCCGTCCCGGTGTTCTCGGATGGTGCTCTGCATCTGGAACAAAACGCAGGCCCGGGTCCGTCATTTGAAATGCTCTAACAGCAGTATTACAAAATGTTGGCGATTTGGCATTACCAGAAAACCAAATAGCATGGTCCCAAGACCAGGCCAAAGCTGCTGTACCCACCTCCTCTTCTACTGATTGGCAGTCCTTGTCGTCGGGGGCCAGGTCGATGAGGACCGTGCCCTGGTTGGCACAGTGGAATGTCAGATATGGATTGGCACCTAGAGGAGGAACAAAACTATTGTTATACATCTTCAGTATACACTTCATTATCTCTCTGCATTGAAATACTCTTCTTCTGTATAGATGGCCTTGTATATGATGGCCTAGTTCTATAACTTTTATAGCATTTGAATTTAACAGGATAGTTAGAAATCCTAAGGCAGGTTAAAAGGTGGAAATAGTGAATAAAGCCCATGGCAGAGTGCCGGTGGCTCTCTCCTGACCTGGCTGCCCGCCCAGCAGCCTTTCCACACCCTTAATGAGCTTGTGGCGGTGTCCGTAGGCGTTGATCCCAATCTCCTTCAGTTCCTCATGGCCCATGTCGGCCAGCACGTCCAGAGAGATCTAGAAGCAAAACAGCAGGACAGTCGGTGAAACACCTCCTCCCACACAGGAGATGAGTGTCACAGAGATCTGCCGCTGTTCCTACCTGCTCCCTTTCAAAGATGTCCCGGAGGTGCTCCAGAGACAGGCTCTTCAGGAATTGGCTGATGTTCATGTCCAACATCGCCACTGGAGACAAAAAGTAGAAAGAGGAGTTTCAAAAGAGATGGAAATGACATTAACTTCTCTTCTTTTGGGGAACAGAAGAAACGTTAACTCCCTCTTATTTGTTTAATAATGCATAAACAGACAAGCGCTACTTGTAGAGAACAGTCATATAGGACGGCTAGCTAACTCACGCTCTCCCTCCTTGCGATCGGATCCCGTGGCGCCATCAGCCACTCCAGAGGAGCCGGTAGCCCCAACCAGGTCGCCCAGAGGGCCGGCCAGGTTGTCAATGCTGCTGGCGGCTGAGAGGCAGGACGGCGTGGAGGTTGGGGAAATGACCGAGGCGCTGACCACAGTGGCCTGTGGCTTGAAGCAGCTGGGGAGAGCATCAGGGGGCATGGCATCCATCAACAGGGCCCGGATGTCATCAGCCTGCAGGGCACAAGAGAGAGACCCAAGCTCAGAACAAGGATCTTCAGTGGGCACACGGGATTCAGACATTTGCCATTTAAGATTATATTTGTTTTTATTTAGATTGATTATCAAGTATTGTACTGCATCAGGTCTTAAGTTTAATATTACCTGTGGGCTATTTTGCACAAAAAAAAACAACTTAGATTAGCATTCCTTTTTGCGATATCTACAGTCAACCACATTATGACCCTACACTGTTTGGGGCAAATATGAGCTTCCATGGGTGACAGGAGGCATCAGAGGTCGAGCGTTACCGTGGCCAGATCGAGGGCGGTCTGTCCCTCCTGGTTCTTCATGGTGGGGTCTGCTCCATGGGCCAGCAGCAGGGCACACAGCTGGGTGCGGCCTTTCTGGGCTGCCTCATGGAGCGGCGTGAAGGCCCACTTGTCGGTGGCGTTGACGCAGGTGTTGTACTTGATCAGCAGGGCGGCGATGTCAACATGCTGAGCGACAACAACAGAGATACAAGTCAAGACGAGGTGTGAAATAATCACGCGAGAGCCAAATATAAACTCCATAGAACATTTGAGTTAAGAGAGTCCCAGAGTGCTGTCACATAGGTGTGTGGTGCGTCTCACCCCGTAGGAGGCAGCGTTGTGCAGGGGGATGAGGCCTCCCTTGTCCTGAGCGTTGACGTCGGCTCCATGCTCCAGGAGATACTCCGCCACCTCCAGGTTGTTGTAGCCAGCTGGGAGTGAGATAAGAGAACGTCGCTAACCCCATTGCCAACCACCTAGCTGTTTTACTTTACTACCGCAGCCAGTAACAGTTGAGATTAGAGTCAGCAGTGAGTCTTACCAGCGAGGTGCAGCGGCGTGGAGTTGCGTCCCTGCGTGTCTCTACAGTTGATGTTCTCCGGGGAGCAGAGCTTCTGGACGCGGGCCAGGCAGCCCTTCTTGGCGGCATCCAGCAGGGCCGCGTCGCCCCGCAGCAGGTCCTGGATGTCCGTGTCGCCGTCCTTCACCATGTCCAGGGGCATGTTGCCATCCCTGTTCTTCTTAGTGGGGTCTGCTCCATGCTGTAGAATCAGACATGTTAGAACACATGCATGGCATACCGCCTTTTCTGTATTATAGCCCACGTGGAAGTATTAATGGTATCAGATACCTTAATCAAAATCTAACATTGCCTTCGCATGCAATCCCTTCCCTTGACAAGTAAAAAACTAAATTAAATACAAATAAAAATAAATTGAAAACATGACTAGTGAGCACCTTGAGCAGCAACTTGCAGATCTCGTATTTTCCCTTGGCGGCGGCCTCGTGGAGAGGTGTGAACTTCCAGAGGTCGGCCACGTTGACCGATGCGCCGTGTCGGACCAGCAGCTCGGCCACCTCGTAGTGGCCGTAGGAGCAGGCGTTGTGGAGGGGCACCAGGCCACTGGCGGCAGAGAGAGACAACATCTCTTATAGCCTAGCACTTCCCGGAGCTTCACAGGGTATCCTGCAGTGGGGTGTACGGAGGGCAGCCACCTTACCCTTTGTCTTTAGCATGCACGTCAGCTCCATGATGCAGCAGATACTCCACCACTGCCACACGGTTGTAGCCGGCAGCAAAGTGGAGCGGGGTGGAGTGACGGCCCTCCAGGTCCCGGCAGTTAACGTTCTGGGGGGTGCACAGTTGCTGCAACACCAACAGATTTTACAAGGCCATTAGGTTAATGATGACAGATCAAGGGCAGATATGTGTTAGACAAAAGCATCGCAGCTGTTGACCGGCGTACCTGCACAGTATCCAAATCGCCAGCTTTAGCAGCTTCCAAGAACCGGTAGTCCACGTCAGAATTTCGAGTCGGGACATTTTCTAGAGTAAACGAAAACAAGAAAAAAAGATTAAAAATGCGCTGTTGTTGGTTTCCAGGTAGATGCTATAGCCTTATCCTGTTTAAAATCTGACGGTTCTCCTCTTTGCCTACTCACCGTTGAGAATCTGCTGCACGGCCTCGTTGCCCATCTGCGAGGCGGTGAAGCCCTGCAGAGAGACGATGGAGGGGTCGGCGCCGTAGCTGAGAAGCAGGCGACACGTCTGAATGTGACCCGCTAGTGCTGCCCGGTGGAGGGACGTCTGGCCCAGCGTGTCCACTGCATTCACCTGCGAAAATAAAAAAAACCGAATTGTTCAGTGTCTCAAAGTCTAAGAAAACATTCTAACACAGTGAACCGCGGTGAGGAGAGAGTGAAGCGTGAAGCCTGGCCGTACCTTGGCCCCGTGTTTCTGCAGCACCTCCAGGATGTCGTTGTGGGCTCGCTCCGCTGCCACATGCAGGGCTGTCATGAAGCTACAGACACAGAATAACAGACATCGTTACTAAAAAGGTGGAGAGTTGCGCAGGAAGTAGAATAGGTGAACAGGGAATCTCTCAGGATGGGTGTGTATCTGCGAAGCCTCTTACTCTTTGTTCTTTTCGTTGATGTTGGCTCCTTTACGAAGCAGTAGCTCTGTCACCTGCTTCCGTTTTGGATGAGGGGAGGCCACTGCACAGTGCTGCAATTAAGCAAACTAAAGGTTCATTTCATTCATCTCAAGTCTCTCTGAGAGTCCAGAATATTTGTAGATATGTGTGTGGTTGGTAGGAATAGTGTAAAAGAAAACGGCTAAACCAGAACACTTTATTTCTTGCAGCAAGCAAATCCTTTTGAAAAGTTAACGAGGGCTTGATACTCACCAGGGCGGTCTCGTTGGTCTGGGGGTGTTTGAAGCTAATGATCTCAAGCGCCAGGGTCTTCTTCACCTTGGCCATGTCAGCCTCGCGGGCGGCCTGGAGTAGTGAGTGCCCTTTGAACTCATCTGTATGTCAGGCAGGGGGGACACAAGAACCTCAGAATGGGCAGATAGTGTCCAGGCACGATATTCTATTACAAAGTCATGGGAGTTACTTAAGGATTATTGGATTCGTAATTGTGCTCATATATATATATATATTCTGTGAGTTCCTAGGCACAGTATCCCTTTATATTTGTATATATACACTTACAAGTGAGCCTCTCTTTGAGCTCGGGGGTGGGGGCCATGTCCACGGCGCTCTTGCTGTGGCAGTTGAGCAGCGTGGGGTCGGCCCCATGACTCAGTAGCAGGGAACACACCTCTACTCTGTTCTTAGACGCCGCCTCGTGGAGAGGAGTGAACTGCCACAGGTCCATGGCGTTGACGCATGCCCCATGCTGCAACAATAAACACCGTCACAGGGGTTTCCCACACCACTGACTGTAATATTTTAGACTACGAACATACCATTGACTATAAAAATGTTTGTAGACCGAAAACATTGTAGACCGACCTGCAAACTGGGCCCTTACCTTGAGCAGAAGCTCGGTGACCTCAAAGTGTCCGTATGAGCAGGCATTGTGCAGAGGAACCAGGCCTCTGCCCAGAGAAGAAACAATTAAAAACAAGATCAACTACTTAAGGGTTTATTGACAAGTACGTCCAACTCGGCCAGCTCCCCAGAGAGAACCGTCCGTTAAGAGATTCCTAACGGCAACCTGCCCCCCATCTAAATATAGCACTACGGCTGGAGGAGATCGTCTTACCCTTTGTCCTTGGCGTGTACGTCCGCCCCGTGCTGCAGGAGGAGCTGGACGATGCGGACGCGGTTGTAGCCAGCGGCCAGGTGCAGGGGAGTGGACTGGAAGAAAGGTCACTTGGTTAAAACACACAGAAAGCTGTGTGGGGGCTAGCACAGAGTATAGGCAGGTACGGATCAAATGAGTGCTGATTAGGCTCAGAAGCAAGGTGCTGGACCAGGCTATTGTTGCGGTTGAAGAGCAGATGACGGCAAGGTGACAAACAAAGTGGTTGGTGTGAGTTCCAAAGCAGATGACGGATGTCTTTTAATCCATAACCCAGAAAAGTGTCAACTAAAATTACTTTGGACTTTCAAGCTAAGAGTAAAGAGGGTAATAGGAAGTTAACAATCTTCACTACGTCCATTAGAAATATCAAACAAGTTTAATACCAAAAAGTTCCAGTTCCAAGTCTGAAATGCATCTCGCTACACTCTCTTCAAATGTTTTTTCTTGCAGGTTCTTCAGCCAAACTATGTTAGCATATGCATTTCTTCAATTTATAGAACTGTTTAAAGCTACATTCCTATGGTACCCCACACATTTTTCCCAAGTGTCTTAAAGCTTAGTTCACTATCAAAGTAATAACACATTCATATTCCATGCACTAAACTTGCATATCAAGACAGCAATATAAACTTAGTGGTTAGATTCAGGGACACATACAATTTGTCAAAGAGAACAGATTGATAGTGCACCAAGTCAGGGTGATCATTCAATGGCAGGTCACATAGGCAATCACAAGGAGGCCAATCCAACAACAAATGTCAGCACTGCCATGGTGAGCAGTAAAATAATTTGGGGGATTACCTGTCAAGATCGGAAATGGATCAACTCCACAAGACATACACGAAATGATTGATCAAAATGCAGGGGCAGGCTTTTAGACATGCACAAGTGGTAATCAAAACAGAAGAGTCAGACAACATACATTGATTGAGCATGTGGCTGAAAGAGAGCGGGTCAGTGAGTGTAGTGAGAGAGTTAAGAGGGGGCAGAGAAGAGGGCCACTGGAAAAAGCAAGAAATGTGGTATTCTGAGAAGTTCTGAATCCAAAGTGTTGTTGCCAACAACCCATCTCCCACACAATAAAAACACCCTCACAAGCGCGCGCACACACACACACACACACACACACACACACACACACACACACACACACACACACACACACACACACACACACACACACACACACACACACACACACACACACACACACACACACACACACACACACACACACACACACACACACACACAGAACATCAGGGGTGGAAAAGATGAAAGTGGCCCATACACCCAGGTCCATGATGTGCAATTACGAGTCATAGCCAGCATATTGGTCAAATAAACATGGATTAAAAGGGGAAAAAAAATGAAATCACAGAAGTACATCAATAACATGGCTGTTATCAAGATAAACTTACCAGCATTTTTTGGGAGGTTGACTGATCGACAATGTTGCCAGAATCACACAAAAAACAAAATGAAACAAAATTACAAAGTTGTAGTATCTTTTTCATAGCAAGAGGGGGAAATCTTAAAATTTCCTTTAGTCAATTAGGTACAGTATACACTTTGAAACGTCCTTCGTATGGATAATGCATGTGATACGAAAAACCGTGGGAATAAATGGTGCCACTGTCAAACAGTGGGAGAGAACAAGATTTAAAACAAAGAGGCCAAAAACAACCCAGACATTAGCAATGCAAATGCAAAGCCAGTCATTGCCTTCAGTGGCTTAAATGCCACCTGTGTACTGATAAGGTATAATAAATACAGTTACGCAATAAAATAAATAAACAATCAAATATGTATTTTTTTTTAATGCTTCAATTACTAGGGAAATGCCCTGGTTAAATCATTTCTACAACCGTGGTGCATTTGAAATATCATAACTTTCAACAAAAAAGCCCAGACAAAAACCCAGATCATACAACAGTCGAGAATTAAATAGGTAAATAAAAAAATTATTCTCATATAACCATATTAAATGAAACACCATCGGCCAAGTAGGAAATAGCTATCAAAGATTAATCAATATTAATGTTTCAGTAAATCTTTCCAATCAGGTTTTAGTCCCAGATGTGAATAACATCCTCATAGACAATTATAGCCGCAGATCAGGTTGGCTAAAAATAGGTTAAAAGAATGAAAGAAAAAAAATCGGAATAAAATGATTTAATTCCATATTCAGATATAGAAATATCGTAGTAGGAGCATGTTAGTTAGTAGTTAGCTTGTTGGTTGACCCTTCCTATCACAGCAATTATTTTCCTGCTATTTGCAACACACTATATTGCTTCCAGCTATTCAGTTAGGTAATGCACTACTACAAAATGGTTGCTACTTGTGCTCCATACAATGATGGGACAACAATGACAAGGAACAGTAGATAAAATATGCTATTATTTATAAAAAACACTTTCCTCACGTTGACATAGGCCTAATTTCTAAGCAAATATAATGCCATTTTTCTTAAGCTTAAGTAAAAGCACATCACAGGATACACAGGAAACCGCTCATCAATGCAAACAATGACAAAAAGAGGGATGATTAAGTGAGCAAAGTTTAAGAAACACATACTATCCCAGAAGCAAATGGGCGAGTATAAGGTTCAAGTTGTGGAATTGTAATTGTTTTGTATGCTTGAATACCCATTAAATCCAGTACTACAATGTCACTAGTTTTACGCTTTGCAACATAATCCAGTTGCAGGCAGACGAAGATTTTCATCTTCACAAACATGCCAGGCTTATACCGGGTTGGAGCAAGTTTCTTACCTTGCGTCCATCACTTGCATGGCAGTTGACATTCAGCGGAGTCAGCAGTGCCATCAGCTTCTCTTCGTTCCCACTCCTGTAGAATTCCACAAAATAGTTACATCCATAGGAACTCATTAACATGAAAAAGGTCTAGAAATAAGATTTAAATAATTAAAAGCAAACAATTTAATTTAATTTAATTTAATCTTTAAATACCCAAGGAATGATTATGTAATTCATGCAAAATAAATAACATTCTAACTAACCTTGCCGCTTCAAGGAGCTCATCTTTCTTGTACTCACCTGAGTGAAAGCAAAGGTTTTAGTTAGAGCTGCATCCACTAGTCTCCATCACATACAATAGTTTTGGTCTGTTCTGTCCCTCATAGAGAGTAAATAGAAAACTCACCAGTGAGTACAGCCTTAGCAGAGGGATCAGCCAGGTCCAGCGCGGATTTGCCGTCAGTGTTGCGGATGTTAGGATCGGCTCCATGCTGGAGCAACACTGGGAGGGAATAAAATCCGTTTCGCATCAAAAAAGTTCTCTTAAATCCGTTTAATATGATAACATTGAGACCATCACTGACACCTATTAAGAGATTGATGCATCTATGTAGTAAACCTCACCGATGCACACATCAATCTTGCCCTTGATAGCTGCTTCGTGTAAGGGAGTGTAGTTCCAGTTGTCTCTGGCATTGGGGTCTGCTCCTTGACATAAGAGTAAACTAACCACCTCAGCATGGCCGAAGGAGCAGGCGTTGTGCAGGGGGATAAGACCGCCGTCATCTCTGGCGTGTACATTAGCTCCTGTTTGCAGAAGGTGTTCAACTACATCTTTTCTGCCAAAACCTGCAAGGATGAAGAAATTGATATACACACACACGTCATCAATAGTACATGCTCAGCCAAATGTTTAGTTGAAGTGACTCAGGAAAAACATCGGTGCTAACGTGACTTTTTGTTACACACAGACTTCTTTATGCAATGTATTTAGCGTAGTTGTAACACTAACCAGCTCTACAGAACTCACTGGTCTATTCTGGTAGATTGTACCAGTGTTCTAAGTAAATACACGTGCATCTTGTGAGTCAGTCGACGGTTTCAATCGGTTGCTAGCGCTAATGTTAGTCGCTAGGCCTTGATCATGTGCAGCCAATAGCAATAAGCTAAAGTTAGCTAGCTTGTTAGTATGTCGATTTTACTACGTATTGGCACTGCAGATGCGAACTTCAAAACGTTTTTGGATGCTTTCGCAAATCGCTAGCTGATCAACTAAACGTTAACAGGGGAGGGGGCGATCCGTTTGCGAGCTATAGCTGTCTGTTCGGTAATGTTTTGAACGTCGTTGGTTTAGCGTTACGAAAACAAACATACGCAAGTGGTTGGTTAGGTACCTGCAGCGAAATGAAGAGGGGTAGATTTTCGCCCAGCCATGTCCTTTGCATTTACGTTTACAGAGTCGACAAGCCTCTTGACTCGAGACACATCTCCATTTCGGCAGGCCTCAAACAGTTCTCTGAATGCCCCGCCAATGCCGCCGTCTCCAGGACTTGTGCCTCCTGAACCTGGGCTCGAGACACTGCTACTGCCTCCGCCAGAGATTGTCGTAGTGGAGCTTGCGCTGCTTGCAAGGGCCGGGGCTGAAATATCTGGGGAGGCCAGTATCTCCATTCCTCCGCTGCATTCTCGCTCACTGTCAGGTGGCACAACAGGCGATGTCAACAGATCCATCGGTGGAGATCCCGGAGGACTTGCCGAAAGGGAACCGTTTCGTGGCGTAGATTGTAAATTACTTTGCTGTTGCGAAGAGCGACGGGACACCGCCATTATCGCAGCTCTCTCTGGCAACAATAACAGGCCACTCTAATTTCCTGTGAAAGTCGTCTACACTTCCGGTTAGAAATGTATTCTGCAGACTATATAAAACCAAAGATTTATTGTACTTGCATATGGTACTTGAACAAATTCGGTGTTCATTACGCAATTACAATTGTACCCAGCCTAACATTAATTACACTTACAGAAAAACCAAACACAAATGGTTTTATTTGAAACAAATAATAAAATAAGTTACTTGATAATTGGATTTCAACACCAATATTTTTACTTTATGTATGTATATATAGATATATATATATATAAAAAAACTCTGGCTTAAGTGGGTCATACAAACATTTAACTGACCATGGGGTTAACTTCCAGATTAGTTCACATTCCTTAACACTTTGGAAGAAGTTATATTCCGGAACTCTTGCATGACACGTGGATTTTGAACAAGATTGAGGGCACAGAGAAAAGTTATTATTGCCCTAGAAAGCAGGCCTTAGGACAATGATTAATCACACCATCGAACATGGACGGAACAAAACGAAAGACAAAATGATAGCTTAAACAGGATCTTGTATCTTTTTCTCCCCACTATGGTTCTACTATCTTCTTTAGACTTGATTGTTCCTGAGTGAGCAATGCAGATCAGAGGAAATAGAGCTTGTCTGCCAGCTGAATGGACGGCTCTGCGTGAAGGTACTGGCCAGACAGGTATGCCAGTTTGTGGGCATACTTGCATGGCGCTGGCACACGGATGGTTCCCGGCCAGTTCCAGTACATGTGGCACATCTTGAAGGTCAGCCTAGTACAAAGCAGAATTAACACAATTATGTGAATATGGCTACAGTGTAGACAATGTCAAACGTTGCTACCACTCACCCATCAATGTTATTCATAGGAGTAATGAGGCACCTAGTTTGTCTCACAATTATGTCTCACCTTTGCAAGTGGTCGGGTGTAAGATTTGCTGTATTGTACACAGAGATGTAGTGCGTGGGAAGGCCGCAGCCTTGGCGAATGTGATGCGCCATTAGGTAGAAATCAACCCTGGATTGATTCAAAACATTACAATCAACGGCAGGGCAATGCTAACAAAGACAACAGCTTTACAGTAAATTAAAGAAAGAGTCAACATCAAGACTAACCATTCCCTGTTGGTGACAGTGTGGTCCAGCACAGTTCCAGGAGGTGGGGTGCCAAAGCGATCTCCAGAACAGGAGTAAAGGGTGGTGCTGATGCGCTTCTGGACCACAATGAAGGCCATCTTGGGCTCGTAATTAGGGAATGTCTCAAAGCACTTGAGCAGCTGAGGGATCTCGTAGAGCTCCACCATCTTCAGCTGCCCATCAGACACGCCGTCCCGGTACACAACAATTTTCTCTGGGAAGCTGTGGTTTACCTGAAAATAATTAGATAATAACAATAACAATAATAACAACTATTATTATTATTATTATTATTATTATTATTAATAATAACTAATAGATCATATTCAGAAATAATATGTAATGAACAGAATTTTGGGTCACTGCTTGAAGGGGATTAATTGTGGCAGAATTTGAGTACACGAAGGCCAATAGTGATTGAGTACCAATAGTATTAATAAAGTATATGTTGCTGGAACAGTTATGAAATATACACATTAATCTGGCACATAGGCATTCGTTTTGATTTTTAAAAGAAAAAATTCTTGTTTCTTAATTTCTTTATTAGGGCTGCATGATTAGTGCTAAAAATCTAATCTGTAGTGAGACACACATGAACCTCCTCATCTAGCCTCAGTTGGCCAGACTGTCCAGACAAAGCCATGGCAATGTTTACCCGTGTGGTCGGCAGGAAAGTAGGATTTGCGGAGTGTAATGATCATATTCCGAAAATCCGGCTTTGAAACCAGATAATTGGCACCATATCTTTGGCCAAGTAACCTGCAAATGGCATCACCTACTTCAGTGTTTGGTAGATTTATTTTTGTATAGTGCATCACTTAAAAACAACTGGCTTGCTTGTAGTGTGCACGTTATACAATAGGGGCGAACCGTTAGGGCCTTCAAGCTATTCAGAGAAGTCCTCAGATGAAAAAATTACATAACGTATCTGATTAATTTGAGTTTCTAGGAAGAATAGACCTTCCCCGAGAGTATTCTATACTATTGCTAGAATACTCGGCCCATGAGCATACTTTGGATTGACAATTTGATCACCAATCATATGTATTTGGAGGTAGTAGTTGGTGCATTTTCAAAAAATAAAATCCTACAGCTCAAGGTATTCTAGAATCTAAAAGACCCTACTCGCTGGCTCTGAGACTAGTTTCACGCAGACTAGCAAATATTATAGATCAAATTGAGATCTGGATAATTTGGAGGCCAAATCAACCCCTTGAACTCTTTGTCATGTTCCTCATACCATTCCTGAAACGTTTTTGCAGCGTGGCAAGACGCATTGTCCGGCTGAAATAGGTCACTGCCATCAGGGAATACCGTTGGCATAAAGGGGTGTACTTGGCCTGCCACAATGTTTAGGTAGGTGGTACGTGTTAAAAGTAACATCCACATGAATGCCAGGACCCAAAGGTTTCCCTGCTGAACATTGCCCAGATCATCCCACTGCCTCTGTCGGCTTGCCTTTTTCCCATAGTGCATCCTGGTGCCATTTCTTTCCCAGGTAAACAACGCATTTACGCCCGGCCACCCACATCTAAAAGAAAACGTGATTCATCAGACCAGGCCACCTTCTTCCATTGATCCATGGTCCAGTGCTGACGCTCACGTGCCCATTGTAGGCGCTTTCGGCAGTGAACAGGTGTAAACATGGGCACTCTGACTTGTCTGCAGCTACGCAGCCACATACGCAGCAAGCTGCGATGCACTGTGTGTTCTGACACCTTTCTACCATAGCCAGCATTAACTTTTCCAGCAATTTGTGCAACAGTAGCTCTTCTGTGCGATCGGACCAGACGGGCTAGCCTTCGCTCCCCACGTGCATCAATAAGCCTTGGGCGCCCATGACCCTGTTACCGGTTGTCTTTCTTTGAACCACTTTTGGTAGGTACTAACCACTGCACACTGGGAACACCCCACAAGATTTGCAGTCTTTGACCCAGTCCTCTAGCCATCACAATTCAGCCCTAGTCAATGTTGCTCAGATCCTTATGCTTGCCCATTTTTCCTTCTTCCAACACATCAACCTCAAAAACCGACTGTTCACTTACTGCCTAATATATCCCACTCCTTGACAGATGCCATTGTAACGAGACCATCAATGTTAATCGCTTAACCTGTGAGTAGTTTTAGGCCCGGTTTCCTGTACAGGGATTAAGCCTAGTTCTAGACTAAATCTCACTGTCAATAAAGATTCTCCATTGAAAATATTTTTTACTTTAAAAGACTTGGCTTAATCCCTGTATGGGAAACCGGGCCTAAATGTTTTGGCGGATGGATGGATGAAATAAGGTTACCATTATTGCCTACGTCGATTTTAATCTACTTATCTTTTTTAAGTCCATATATATTCATGTTTCACCCATGTATATTTTATTCTTTCAAAAATGATAATGAATGTTGGATGGCATTTTTATCACGCAGCAAATAAGAGGCCAACTAAAGGCTAGTGTGCTACCAAAATGTATTTTCTTGTACATGGATAGGATGCAACAATATGGCCTGTCTAAAGCATTCAGAGTTATTTATAAAAGTTACTATTATATAGAAGAAGAATGACTAATTCTGTATCCATAATAATGGTGATGGGTTTGAATTCTAAAATTGAAATTGGGGGGAGAACACGGACAGAACAGCTAAATCAAAGGGCAACGGACTTGGCCATTGTGGCTGACCTGCACTCACTACCCCGGTTACCTCATAGTACTTCTGCAGTGCCGCTAACAGGCAAACCCTGAAGCCATTGATGATCTCCTCGTTGGGTCCTTGGAAAGCCACTCTAGAATACCACCTGGTCAGTAGGCTGGGAGTGAAAAGTACATATTGATTCATTCATACATGCCCCCCCCCCCCCCCCCCCCCCCCCCGATATCTGTGTTGATTGAATTACTAATGACATCTCCAATGTGAAGCCATTTACTTGTTGAGGCTTGCAACAAAGCCCATGACCGATCTGTTTTTCTTGCTGGTGTCATGGTGGACGTCAACTCCGATCACCATCAGGTGTTTCTGTTAAAGGGAGGCATAGAGTCAACTTTGAGCTATTGATTAACATTAAAGCTGAACACCAAGCTTTTAAGGGGCAAATGACAGCCACGTTGAAATTAGTTCCCGGCATGATAGGTTCTCAACATCGAACTATAGTACTATTATTCAAGTCATATCCTCTTGTGGACCTCGTGGCTTCTAGTTTCACAGAATCAGAGCAAGTCTACTGGCACAGACTTCCACCAGTGCTAAATACTCTGGTCACGTCAACTTGGGTGTAATGAAGAATACACCTCTACCAGGACTGCAAAGCAGCAGTGGCTGTAACCATTAGGATCACTAACAGAAATCATAAGACTATTCCAGACTGCCCACTTGAATCTACACATTTTATGTTACTTACAGACGTGGCAATATCAGTCTGTTACACTTTCATACTAAGTCTGAGTTGACGATAACCTATTACAATGGCAAAAGACGTGATTTGGTTCTACAGCACCGAGCACCAAGCCTCTTGCTCCCCCTGGATATGAAAGGTTAATTTACCCTTTCCGTGACTTCTACACTCCTCACCCCCAACCGACAGAGGATTACAATAGCATTACAGAGTGATACTCACCAGAGGGACGTTGACAGTCCACAGCTCTCCTCCCAGTTTGCAGTTCATCTGCAACAGGATTTTCTGAGCAATGCTCCTCAACTTCTGAGGCTGGGAAATGGTCCGGACATTTATGGCCTACAGGTAAAGGTCAACATGGTTAAAATATTACACAAAACTAGAAAATGCATATCCCTGAGCAAATGCGGATGTGATGAGTACAGTGATTGAACTGAACGCCTTAGCTCGCGGAACCTGCACCGCAGCACAAATGGACTGCGCTACAGACGTTGTTTGTTGACAGGGTTTTTTAAAACGTGTCTTGGGCATTTTTGCTGTAAATAACTATTAGTAGCCAATTAGTTTTCGAAAACACCAACTCCTGACTGATCATTAGTTTTGTGATTAGACCTTACTTATTATTTTTCGTTTATTTATTGACACCTTCACTTTATAAAGTTGTCTGTAGAACGTTGTAAGGGAACTAATCACTGAATCTTCCCCCCTCTTTGGTTAAGATAAGAGGAACAGGCCCAAATGGCCCTGGTGAACACTCCAGGGGGGCCAACATGTTTCTCTCAACACAAAGGACCATAAAAACCTTAACTTTATTCCAGCAGCACCCAACTGCAACTCTAAGGATTATTAAATTAGGATTAACAAATTGTTGCCTAAAGAACATTCATCGAAATTATTGGACATTGACAACGAGAAGAAATTTTAATATCAATCGTTTGTATTTCTAATAATTATATATTGTGTGTTGTTTTTCTAAATTAACCGTCCCAACTAGCATAGTCATGTCTGGTATTGAAATATTCACAATGACATATTGTAAACTTTGCAGACGTTTTATAGAACATATTCCTAGTCTATAAGAATAAATAGAAACCAAACGACATTGTAAGGTAAACTGATAGTCTTATCGGTGAAATAATTCACACCTCTGCTCATTGGCATGCAGCCAATCAGATGACCCAGGCCACCTTCCCTGGACACCCCTTCTCAAACTATACCTTTCTCAAACAGGAAGCTATGCTAAGCTTTAAAAGATAAGCTTTTAAACATCCGCAAGTAACCTGGGAGGCCACCTAGTTGTTACCACAGATTAAATAGTCGCACCCCCTCCTTCCTGGAACCACACGGTCTGCCAGCAACCTTCAGGGCAAAGGAATTAGGCCTTTGACCTCACTATAGGCTGGAAAACCCTTGCCACACTTTCGAACTTAACTTTACCCCTTCAGAGCAAAGAAACCTCTATTCAAACAACAAACTAAGTTTCAGAACTTTCAAACTTCACACAAGGAACTGAGTTTCAGAACTGTACCACTAACACCAGACAACTTCTCCACTTTGGTCCAGCCACAACACAGGCCTTGGACCAAATTTATTCAGCCATAGCTTCGCCTATCTTCTTAGAGTTACGTAAACTCATGCTATTCGTAACATTGAGCGTTTGATGCTAGAGCCTAGACAACTTTAGTAACTGTTGTGTTGTGTTTACCATAATTTGTCTTAAATTATTGCTTTGCATTTAAACCCAGCTGTGTCGCTTTGTTTTCATACAATCATTTATTCACTTAACATAAGACTTCACTACTTCAGAATGGAGATTGAAAACGTTAACTATTACATTATTAAATTAATGATAAAGATTCGGTTTCCCACTGAGCCGTGCTTAAGCTAAATTCTGTGTGGTGGTGCTCCGTATAGGTAATTACACTTAATCACCCTCATGAATTAATTGATAATCTATAAAAATGGATAAAGCATAATTTACACAAGAAGTAGTAAGCCCAAATCCCCCACAACGTTGTATTTTAGAAGTGATCGGCGAATTTCATCACTGTCTAGTAATATTTTTAAAATGGGGAAACAGAACCTGTTTGTTGTGTCTTTATTGACAAAACCAACTACTGTTATTTCTTCCAATAAATAATATTATATTTGTGAGAGAGATTTTGAAACTAGGAGACCTCTGTTACTATATGACAGCGGAGAATGTTACTGTCAGATAGCGTTCCCCCGTCAAGAGGAAAGAAAGCTCGCACATCTGTAAAATTCATACTGCTGACTTGTTTCCCCAAAACTTGTAACTCCTGTGATTTTCAGCCTGCTATCCCTACATTTGCCCATCATAACAGGGGGAACGAATCCTGACACAAGAGACGGGAGTCATTCATGCAGTTAACAACTGTGGCCTAATAACCAAGACAGTTGGTATATAAATGTAACAACATGCAAATACATAACATAAATGCTATATTGCGGTATATGCCTGGGAACTCTCCCCGTTAATTTCAATAGGGACAAAAAACTATTTAAAATACTATTTATGAATATAACACGATCATTTAGCTACATACCTACGCACTACACTTTATTATCCTGGACCTTTCCTGGTTGGAATGGAAATTATTGGGTCAAAGCTGTGGGCGTAGTTAGGGTGCCAAAAATTGGCCTAATAATAATAAGAATATGACTTTGTGATAAAAAGATGTGAGCGTCATCACTTACATATCACATAATAAAAAATAACTAGGAACCTTTAGACGATCAGGCCAAGCCTCACAAGGACACGATACCCTTGCATTATTGGTCAAGGCCAATACGTAGAGAACCAAAAAGCCATATGGTTTCAGGTCACAAGTATCAAAGTCAAAAATATATATAAAATGTAGGGCTGTAACAATACACTCAACTCACGATTCGATACACGATACTGGGTTAGCGATATGATTTTCTCACGATAAAAAAATCAATATAATTTTAAAACAAATGATGACAGATTCTTTTCATTATTTATGCGACAGAAACTACAAAATACTTGTTATTTCTGAGGTAGGGAATAAATCATACAAAACAATTCACAAGTATATACATATTCGATAACAATCGGACAGTATAATTATAATATTCCGAAATCTCACACACACACACACACACATTATATATACATAAAAAAAATACAGTTTACTATTATGTTCACGTGAGGTGCCAGCTGTCCTAGAGACCGCAGAAACAACTACCCACTTATGAAACAGCATTTTACACAAGTCTGTCATCGTTATGGTCATCATAAGAGTATGTATACACTCACTGGCCGCTTTATTAGGTGCACCTGTTCAACTGTTCGTTAACGCAAATATCTAAATCAGCCAATCACATGACAGCACTCAATGCATTTAGGCATGTAGACATGGTCAAGACGACCTGGTGAAGTTCAAACAGAGCATCAGAATGGGAAAGAAAGGTGATTTAAGCAATTTTGAGTGTGGCATGGTTGTTGGTGCCAGACGGGCCGGTCTGAGTATTTCACAATCTGCTCAGTTACTGGGATTTTCACGCACAACCATTTCTAGGGTTTACAGAGAATGGTCCGAAAAAAAGAAAATATCCAGTAAGCGGCAGTTCATTGGGTGAAAATGCCTTGTTGATGCCAGAGGTCAGAGGAGAATGGCCCGACTGGTTCAAGATGATAGAAAGGCAACAGTAACTCAAATAACCACTCGTTACAACCAAGGTATGCAGAAGACCATCTCGGAACGCACTACACGTCGAACCTTGAAGCAGATGGGCAAGCAGCAGAAGACCACACCGGGTGCCACTCCTGTCAGCTAAGAACAGGAAACTGAGGCTACAATTCGCACGGGCTCACCAAAATTGGACAATAGAAGATTGGAAAAATGTTACCTGGTCTGATGTGTCTCAATTTCTGCTGCGACATTCGGACGGTAGGGTCAGAATTTGGCGTAAACAACATGAAAACATGGATCCATCCTGCCTTGTATCAACGGTTCAGGCTGGTGGTGGTGGTGGTGGTGTAATGGTGTGGGGGATATTTTCTTGGCATACTTTGGGCCCCTTACTACCAATTGAGCATCATTTAAAACGCCACAGCCTACCTGAGTATAGTTGCTGACCATGTCCATCCCTTTATGACCACAGTGTGTCCATCTTCTGATGGCTACTTCCAGCAGGATAACGCGCCATGTCACAAAGCTGAAATCATCTCAAACTGGTTTCTTGAGCATGACAAGGGGTTCACTGTACTCAAATGGCCTCTACAGTCACCAGATTTCAGTCCAATAGAGCACCTTTGGAATGTGGTGGAACGAGAGATTCGCATCAATAATGTGCAGCCGACAAATCTGCAGCAACTGAGTGATGCTATCATGTCAATATGGACCAAAATCTCTGAGAAATGTTTCCAGAACCTTGTTGAGTCTATGCCACGAAGAATTAAGGCAGTTCTGAAGCAAAAGGGGGTCCAACCCGGTACTAGCAAGGTGTACCTAATAAAGTGGCCAGTGAGTGTGTATATATTTACACATATACACTGTATATATGACAGAGACATCACAACACTAATTATATACATACAACCGTTAACCTCGGCTAGCGAACGAGCCAACATTTAGTTTTAGAGCCCTTTGTACTCATGTTTCATGTTCCCAATTTGAATCGTCACATATTTGCGATTTAACAGTCTCGCAAAGTATTGTTACATTCCTAATCAAAGTATCAAATGGACCATCAAAGTATTAAGAGTGACCTGAGATGGAACAGGGCTCTGAACACAGCATAGCTTCTTGATGGCACTGTAGAGGTCATCTCTGTTGCCTGTGATGATGACCACAACCAGTTGCACATTAGGCTGAAACAGAACATGAGCAAAGGTACAAGATATGGGATGATTAGATGACTCAAGTATCATGTCTGCTGTGCAAATACATCACATTCAAAATAAGAAAAACAAAATATAAATTAGAAAATAGATATTTGATGGGGTTCTACTACCTCACTGGTAAGCTGGGAGTGGATGCTCTTGACATAGGTCTCTGTGCGGTCGTCTTTGAGCTCCACACGTATGGGTCGGTCCAGCCGCAGACCAACAGGCCCAGCCACTTTGCCAAAGGTGGAAACCAGCTCCTCTGCCTGCTCAGCACAGCGGCGGGGGTAAAAGATGGCCCAGCAGTTCAAAGGAATCTAAGAGAAACATCAGTCATTTAGTGAAGGCTCAAAGCTAACACAGTCTAGAAAGAGTCTGAGAAATAAAAGCAGAGCTCCAGGCCTGGCCTGAAGGGCAGGGAAACAACCCATTAGCTTTGTTCCCCAGATGCCTTTAAATGAGAACCATTGTGACACACCTACCTGGTGGCTATCAGACAGATTGAGTGAGACAGTATGAGAGTACATGCGCATGGGACTACACACAAAATGAGAGTGACAAACTGACCCAAGGCAGTTTTCTTGCTTCTGTCTTTATCTAATTAAAGGTTTGCAGGTTGCTGTATGGGGCTGACAATTAGGAACATGGTAGAGGCAGCACAATTGTGGCCCATAATGCCGTGCGTAAACCCATACTCACACAGCTGATTGAAGCATCCCTGACAACCTCCCTGGACCAGCAGACGTCAGCGCCAGTCACAAATGATGCAGACTGCAGACAGACGGTCTCCAGGGGTAGAGTTCTGCCCTGGGTCTAGGTAAAGACAAAGACAAATGTCCAACAAAGAGCTGTGCTAAACCTGTGTAAATGTCCTGTGATGAGGGGGAATCTGTTCAGAAACAAATACTATGGATAAGCAAGGATTAATATATCATCTTAAGTCTGTGAACCCAGATGTTTACCCATGCAACTATACAGTGCATTCCGAAAGTAATCAGACCCCTTCACTTTTTCCACATTTTGTTAAAGCCTTTTCTCATCAATACCCCAATACTACACACAATACCTCATAACAACAAAGTGAAAACAGGTTTGTTGAAATTTGTAAAAAATTATAAAATTATACATATAAGAAATGGCTGTGATGAGGATCAGCACCTCCAAATCTGAGGCCATGGTTCTCAGCAGGAAACCGATGGATTGTCTACTCCAAGTAGGGAATGAGTCTTTACCCCAAGTGAAGGAGTTCAAGTATCTCGGGGTCTTGTTCTCGAGTGAGGGGAAAATGGAACGAGAGATGGGCCGGAGAATTGGAGCAGCGGGTGCGGTGTTGCAGTCGCTTTTATCGCACCGTTGTGACGAAGAGAGAGCTGAGCCAGAAGGCAAAGCTCTCAATCTACCGGTCTATCTTCATTCCTACTCTCACCTATGGTCATGAAGGGTGGGTCATGACCGAAAGAACGAGATTGCGGATACAAGCGGCGGAAATGAGTTTCCTCCGGAGGGTGGCTGGCATCTCCCTTAGGGATAGGGTGAGAAGTTCAGCCATTCGTGAGGGACTCGGAGTAGAGCTGCTGCTTCTTTGCGTAGAAAGGAGCCAGTTGAGGTGGTTCGGGCATCTAGTAAGGATGCCACCTGGCCGCCTCCTAGGGAGGTGTTCCAGGCACGTCCAGCTGGGCGGAGGCCGCGGGGGCAGACCTAGGACCAGGTGGAGGGATTATATCTCCACACTGGCCTGGGAACGCCTTGGAATCCCCCAGTCAGAGCTGGTTAATGTGGCCCGGGAAAGGGAAGTTTGGGATGCCCTGCTGGAACTGCTACCTCCGCGACCCGACCCCGGACAAAGCGGATGAAGATGATGATGATGATGATGATGACATATAAGAAAATTATAAATTAAACAAAATCACATTCACATTAGTATTAAGACATTTTGCTATGACACTAAAGTGGAGCTCAGGTGTGTCCTGTTTCCATTGATCATCCTTAAGATGTTTCTAAAACTTGATTGGAGTCCACCTGTGTTAAATGCAATTGATTAGACATGATTTGGAAAGGCACACACCTGTCTGTATAAGGTCCCATGCTTGAAAGTGCATGTCAGAGCAAAATAACCAAGCCATGAAGTCGAATGAATTGTCCATAGCCTTCATTACAGAATTGTGTTGAGGCAAATATCTGGGGAAGGGTGCAAAAACATTTCACTGAGATAGAACACGGTGTCCTCCAATGTTCAGAACCACCAGGACTCTTCCTAGAGCTGGCTGTCTGGCCAAACCGAGCAATCGGGGGAGGGAAAAGGGCCATAGTCAGGCAGGTGACCAAGAACCTGATGGTCCCTCTGACAGAGCTTCAGAGGTCCTCTGTGGAGATGGGAGAACCTTCCAGATAGACAACCATCTCTGTAGCACGCCACCAATCAGGCCTTTAGAGTGGCCAGATGGAAGCCACTCCTCAGTAACAGGCATGTGGCAGCCTGCTTGGAGTTTGCACTTGGAGTTTGCTAAAAGCCTCTTAGAGTACTCTCAAGCCATGAGAAACAAGATTCTCTGGTCTGATGAAACCAAGATTGAACTCTTTGGTCTGAATGCCAAGCGTCACATCTGGAGGAAATCAAGCACCGCTCATTACCTGACAAAAGTATAGAGATCCTCGATGAAAACCTGCTCCAGAGTGCTCTGGACCTCAGACTGGGGAGAAGGTCCAACAGGACAAAGACCCTAAGCACACAACCAAGACAACGCACAAGTGATTTCAGGACAAGTTTGTGAATATCTTTGAGTAACCCAGCCAGACCACAGACTTGAACATGACCAAATATCTCTGAAGAGACCTGAAAATAGCTGTGCAAGCATTGACACACCCCATCCAAACTGACAGTTTGAGAGGATCTGCAGAGAAGAAAGGAAGAAATTCCCTAAATACAGATGTGTCAAGCTTGTAGCGTCATACCAAAGAACACTTGAGGCTGTAACCGCTGCAAAAGGTGCCTCAAAAAAAGTACTGAGAAAGGGTCTGAATACCCCTGTAAATGTTAGTTCAGTATCCATTTTAGAATAAGGATGTCACGGAACAAACTGGAAAAAGTAAAAGGGTCTGAATGCACTGTACATAAATCTAATGGATGCATCTTGAACTATCAGTGCAATATAATTAGATTGAGCTCTTTAGTATCAAAAAAATTAAAAAACTCTTAAATGTAAAAACATTTAAATTAACAGCAATTACCAATTATTTTCAATACAAACCAAAAATATGTTTTGAGACCAAAAACTTTCTGTTTACGTCAACCACAGCTATGCTTTTGTTACCGTGTTTTTCATTAACAATTCTAGATTTGTTGTCTTCAATTCTGTCCCTATTCCTCTCACGTAGGCGGGCTTTGAGGGATATGTCTATGGTTGAAATCGTGCTAACTAAACCTGACATTTTCCCACTGTGTTGAGGAGGGTGGGCTTACCACTAGGATCTTTGTGTTTACGTCCAGGCCCCATCGTGCCAGCTCCACCAAAGCCTCAGGGTTGCTGTTGATGTTCTTTAGAAGCTGCTTCAGTGAGTGTGTGTGCTGTTCACTACTCACATTGATGTGCATAGTTAGGTCCTATAGTAGAAAAACAAAGCCATTCTAATTACGATCACAACATTTCTGTTGCTGCTCCTCCTGCTGTAAAACACTTGTTTCATGGATGATTTACAATTCTCTGTCATGAAAGAAAAGCCCTGAGTGCAGAGCACAATGACTTTACCTTCATTGCGCGAAAGTCCTTTCTCATTTTGTCAGGGATTCCAGTCATAAAGGAAAGCTCTGGTAGAAGAAGGATCTCTCCTGTAATGACTTGCTACAGGGCAAATGAAAAGATGGGATTTATTTCCACCTACTTACTAGAACTTCCAAGTAGGCTTTTAGATATGGTATGGCAGATGAAGGTGCAGTAACACTGGCTGCATCCACAAGGTGGCAGTCTATAGCCAACATTAATTCGATTTGGCTTGCAAAAATGCTTGTGGAGGGCCTTTCATAAAAATGTATGTTATTTTCCAGATCATAAACAATTGACTTTTGATAGCACTCATTACAATGATAATCTTGAGCTTATGAGTTTAAAAACAACTGACCTTCCCTCCAGGCTTGGACCTCTCTTTCGGGCGATGGACAAGCATAGGTTGGTCCATGTCTTTGATGGTGATACCGTAGTTTTTGCTGTTTCAACATAATGCACAATGTACACAATAATAATAATAATAATTAATTGGATTTAGTTTTTAGCGCTTTTCTCTGGACTCAAAGCGCTTTACAAATTGGTCGCCAATTAGGTACACTCAACGAACAGACAGACAGCCATCACAAACAACAATCAATCTGGGTGATTCCACAGCAGCCAATTTGCGCCAGACTTGCTCACAAAACATATCACAACAGACTTTGGCATACACCGATCTGACACGCAGACACACACTCTGACTGACTGACTGACTGACTGACTCCAGTTCAATTGACAGTGCTTTAGTCAGTGTGTTGATAGGAGTGTTAACCCATGTTTTTTTTGGAAGTGAGCACCCGGTGGAAACCCACACAAGCACGGGGAGAACATGCAAACTACACACAGAAAGGCGCTTGGGTCAGCTGGGGTTCCACAGTCAGTTAACAATACTAACCACTGACCACTGTGCTGCCCAAAGTAGTACACGCTTTGAAAATAAAGAATGGATGGTTACCATTCTCACACCAGACCGCTAAGGCTCACCTGTAGTATTCTACAAAGGTTGTCTGGGAGCCGTCGACCATGGTGAACGTGTCTTTGGGCGACTTGCTCCACTCGATGTCATCGATGCGGTAGGTGCGATTGTTGTACCGGGTGATCACGATGCTGCCAATCAGCTCCTTAGTGCATTCGTCTTGGAAGCTCTCTCTGCTCTGCTGGTAAATCACGTTCCTGTGGAACGACAGGGGTCAGACTGAGGGTCATACTTACACACTGAAGTCATAGATACTTATCCTCCTTTCCCTTTGACCGAGCCCACTCAGTCAAACGGCAACATCCCAAAATAGTAAGAACATGGTTGAGGGATTTCTCATGTTTCCAGATGTCTTTAAAAAAGGGCAAAGCACTTTATTTTGGAGAGAGCATTCAGCTACAGTGTGTTTAATTATACATTACCATATCGGTGATTATAATCGGATTCTGAAAAAAGATCTTGCATGAGCAGGTCAAAGGTTACAGCATGATTAAATTTGTATGAGCGAATCATGTGTTAAGATAGTATAAAAGACGTGTTCATGAGGCCATGTCCATGCATTAACCAACATGCAGTTGTAATGAAATGAAAGGCAAGAAAAATCTGCAAGAAAATGTATCATGCATCATTCACAACACAGCCTCATGGACTGCCCCAGAAACAAAAGCTATTCTGATGTCATCATTGTTATGGCTAGTGGGGGTGTTACGAGACAGGTGCAGGGAACTCACATCACATCCAGCACAGAGTCGTTACGCAGCACTTTGTGGGACACGTCCACGGACAGGTACAACCCTCCGTCGGTGCGCTTTATGCAGGTTGAATAACCCGGCCACACCTGCAGTCTGCAAGCGTCAGGGATAACAGTGGGCAGCCATTTGTCATAATTACCACAGATGCAGCCAGGTTTTTCTAAAGGAGAACATTGAATTCATACTCACCGATGTTTTCCAAGAATGACTGCACTTTTTGGATCATAATGATTCCGTCCCACTAGCTTTAGTCCCAAGAACTTCATTATCCTTGACAACGCACAAAAAAAAAGTCTAACTTCTTCTGTCAATAGGACATTTAAAACGGAAGCCAGTTTTTCATGGTTACATATTTGATTAGGATAATTAGCTACTTTTGTGAAGGGCCTTAAGATCGGCTGGAATTGGGCTATTTTAAAAGAAATCTGGCTTTGTGCAACTGAGACCTCTCTAGGGAACGTGTTTTCTTGAAGCCATTAAGCAAACATTATGCTTATGACTCTACATGGAGAACAAAGAATAGCTAATTTCATGCAACCCAACTGCACTTAGGCTTTACCCACCCATGGAGAACCTGAACCTTCCTGTAACAAAAGCCCAGCCAGGTCTTTTGAATGTAGAATTCGAGTGGTCTGAGGTGGATGAGAGTACCAGACGAGCTAAACCCTACCTCCTCAGCACCACGTTGTAGAACGGGATACACAGGTCGGAGTTTGGCGGCAGGATCTTTGTCATCTGGATCTTGATGTCAATCACTTGGTTGTCGGTTCGTCTCTCACTCTTCAGGTTGACCACCTGCAAAGAAAATATAGCCTTTACTGTATAATGTGGCACAGTTGCCACACAGTGCCAGTTCCTATTAAAATTAAATCTCCAATGTTTTTTAAAACATGCTCTTATTTTTGCGCAACCCTAAATAATGAGGACCAAAATACAATTGTTACGGTAACTCCTGAGAAAGTTTAAGCCTTTAATGTACCACATGAGATTCAACTGTATAGTGGTGTTGCCTTTAATATTATTTCAGTAATTTAGGAATAGGAAACGAATACTCTTATTTTCTTAAATTTTTTTCATTTAAGTAGTGTGAGCTTTCCTTTTATAATCCCTATCATCACCATTGCCAAGAGTAACAAGCACGGTGTCCAGATCTGGCACAAGTAAAAATGGGTTGTATCCTTCGTGACGATTACAACAGACACACACCTCGTCCAGCCTCACAGGAAGATAGAGAATCGAGCCATCAAAAGCTACCACCTCCCCGGTGGTGGATCGGTGGTCTTTCATCATACCAAAGCGCATCCCCATGGACTCCACATTGGGTCTGCAATGGACGGCATTGGAAAAGCAAGGGTCAGGGTACCTCCTAATGAAAACATACTTTAATCTTATGGGCCAGCACTACTAACCCCGAGGCTTCCAGTAGAATTAGAAAAGCTGTCAAGAGAAAACGTATGAACTCCCTGCAGCAGTGGGAGCGACCCCAAAGAAATCCCTTTGTACTTACGTGAATACAACATGGTACTGAAAAACTGCTTCATTCCTACAGCGTATGGAGACGTAGTTGGAGCCAACAGGTAGAGGGGTTCCTTTTGTGCCAATTTTATGAAGTGGCTCACTTGTTGGTGAGAGAGTACAGAATTTTTTTTTAAATGTCTACTAAAGAGGCAGATGAATACTAAATACGGTTTAGAATTAAACCTTGGTATATGAACATTATTCAAATTTTGTATTGTGTACTTACTGTGAAGTTTCCATTTTCAGCTCTACCTTCGTAGTAAGGCTGCCGGAAAGCTGTATGCCCTCTTGCGGTTGTGAGTGAGAGGCTAATGGCGCCAATGGGTCAGAAGTTAGAGTGAGAGGTTGTGAGGGGCCTGGGGTCTCAATGGGAGGCATCGTTGGCCCTCGCCCTAGCCCTGGGACAGACATCACTGCTCTTCCTATCCCCACCATCTGGCATGGTATCCCTCGGCCAAGGAAACTGTAGAGCGAGACGTGTTGCAGAAACAGTTATCATTCATAACATCTGTCTACTTTCTGAAACACAAGGTACAGCTATCCCCCAGTCACCCACAAATCTATAAAAGGCTCTTAACATAGAACGGCACATATCAATGTTAGTTACCCAATGGACAATGACATTGAATGGATTTTCCAAATTTAGATTTCAGTTTTATTGCTTTTCGTGAAAGATAAATTATATGATTTACAGCAAGATCACCAAATAATATATTCAGTGAGATTTCCTAAATCAGTTTTATTAATTATGTTTAAGTTTGGGTCTTTCAGCTTAGATTACAATGGCGCCTTTTCGAAAACATATCTTGACTGATGCAATTTTACTGATCACTTGCATACAAATAGAGGGTTGTTCCCCTACCTGCTGCCTCTTCCCATCTTTTCCTTTAGATTAATATCACCCCCTGGGCCGTCTGACACCCCTGCTGGAGCATTTTGTGGCTTGAGCTCTTGTCCAAAATCTCCTGATGCACCCCTCCCTGCATTCCAAACAATATGTTTCAGTATATTAAAACAAAAAACTTTCACAACTATTTAATCCCACTTCACCAAGGTTATTGGGAAGATATATTGCTGGCCGGGAATATATCATATCTAAATTAAACTATTCAAATGTTCTGCTTCTTTTAAATTGTTACATTATCTGAGCAAAAACACTACCCCCAACCACTGCTAATTTAAATAATAAGAGTAAAGTCTGGGATTCTTTTCACAAAAATAAAGGGAATGTGAATTAAGGTATGTAGTTTAACACACTCACCAAAAGTATAAAAAGAAATACTAATAATCATAGTACTAAATCTATGTTTAGTAGTGTTACCCTCTATTCAGTAATCTCCCTTACTTTTCTCAGAAACCATCTTGAGCCTGCAAGACTATCACCCACAGTACTCACCCACTGGCGGTGCTCCTCTGCCCCATGACATTTTTGCAGGCTCAATTCCCATGCCTCTGAACATTGAGACCAAAGTTGTTCCTTGGCCTTGAGTTGGCATGTCAGCCTGGTCATCAGATACAATAAAGCACTATTTGAATTCCAGAAAAACCTCTTAATTGTTCAACAAATCTTAAGCGTACAACAAATGCAACACCTACTTTCTTTGTTACTACCTCTTCAGCATTTAAACTTGGCATATTTTCCGCCAAGGCTTGCGTTGTGGTTTGATCTTGGGAGTGCTCTTCCAAACCAGGAAGGGGTGCTCCTCTTGATGCTCCTACAGTTGGTTCAGTTGCAGAGAGCAGCAGTCCCCTAGCCCGGCCAAGCCCACCATTATCTGATGGCATTGGTGCCCCTCGGGCAAATCCTATAGAGGGCTCACTCATGGGGAAAGTGGCTCCTCTTCCATACTGCATTAGTGGCGTATCACCAGGGGCAGTAAATCCTCTGGCTCGTCCTACAGCAAGCTCCCCTGTTGGAAACAAAAGGCCTCTGGCACGTCCAATTGCAGGCTCTTCTGAAATTAATCCTCGACCCTGTGCTTGCTGCTGCAACCAAGGCATGCGGGTGGCAGGCAGGGGCCCAGGAAACAGAGGTTTATTTGGGTCCATTTCTACTTCTCACATGCAGTTTTTCACAAATTCTAGATTCTGAAATAGACAAGAGTGATAACAAATAAAATTGTTAGGTTGCAAGCTGGGTCACTAGCCTTAACGTTGTCTGTTACATACTTATTCAACCAATGTTAAATTTATAAGATTCATGCCAGGTCTAATAGAGCCAGATTTAAAATGACAGCGAAGGTAAGCGGGAAGAACGTGATGGCCTGGTCAACATATGGGGCAATGTAAAGAATTGTCATTGTAGGCTAGGTTTGCTGCTGTTATGCAATGTCAAGCATGGTAGCCATTTGTAGCATCCCGACCTTTGACATGCAATTATAATTCAAGTGAACAAGAGCAGGAGTAACATTAGCCTAAACATAGTAACAGATTTGGCTAATATAATTTATAAAGTAAACATGCATGCAGACCAACATCACTTTTTTTTTGTGCACTCCTGCACCTTATATCACGGGCTAGCTAACTGCCTTACTGCAACGTGACGTTAGCTTTGACGAAAAGAAGTGGAACTTGCACATGTGCTCAATGCATTGACGGATATGAACGACGTAAATAAGGTACAGAGTTAAAATAAGCTAATGACGTTAAGGTAAATAACATTTTGCGCCTCAATACAAGACAAAGAATTTCAAACCCGTATTAGAACTTTGGCTCCTTTTACAGCTGTGGTCGGGAATGATTTTTGCAAAATTCACAAACGAACATCCTCGCCTGCGTCAAAATTCCCGGGAAATTGATGCGTTTGCGAATAATGCTCCGAAAGAACATGTTGCCATTGTTGGGAATCACCGATAGGCTGCAAAACTGCAAACAAAAATTGAGACCGCTACTATGGTTTTACTATTTATGTGTTTGAGTAAAGTTAACATTTTTGTTTTCTTAAATAAATTACTGTCAACATTTCTATAACATTTTAAATAAAAACATTGTCATTTGGTCACCCATAAAGTCACCCAACAGAAAGACTGTGGAGAGTATAACAAGACGCATGAAAGTTGTGATTGAAAATCAGGGTTAGTCCTCCAAATAGCATTACTTATTTCTGAACTCTTTCTAAGTTAAAGCATTAGTGTCGTGTTGTTTCAAAGGGAATATGTTTGCATATGTCTTTGCATTATTCGAGTCTGAAAACACTGCGTAGATCTTGTGAGATTTTGTTATTATGACCCGTTTTTGCTATCACTAAAACAATTTTTACTTTATTTTACTCAAACATACCTATAAATAGTAAAAACAGAGAAACTTATCATTTTGCAGTGGCCTCATAATTTTTTTTCAGTGATGTGTGCCTAATTCAATTAGGCATAATAGCATTGTCTTCTGTAACATTATTTAGGCCTATGTAGGCTTGTTCAGCCATTTTCAAGCCAAGAAACTAGATTGACAACCAAAAACAAGCGCTGGAGACATGGATCGGGGTTGGGGCTCTCCTAAGGCCCGGGAACTTGCAAGGGGCCTCTGGGAAGGCTTGGGACCTGAGCCGGGAATCAGGAGAAACCTGGGACGGGAATAGGACCATGGGGAGGCCTGGCACCTGCACCGAGCATTATTAAAGGGTAGTATAAGAAGACCATTGAACTCTTATTTTTTAGGAGTCTTGTTCCCTTATTGCCAACAGGGCCAGACATCTTCCCAAGTCAACCATCTCTGTTTGTTCCTGATTGGTTAGTTTATCAATTCAAGGGAGACGGTGGTGATAAGACAACCCCAAATGTAGAGCTGGCCAGGGAACAGACACAGACACTGGCTGGAAAGGCTGGCAATATTATTATTTAACATCACTTCGCGATTTCTTTATAAACATGATTACAAAACGTTATATATTTTTTTAAAAGTTGCACTACACTCTTTCATGGTGTTCAGCAGAAATTGTAGGTATACAATCTGTCAACATCTTGTGTGCCACTAGTTTGTGGGTTTAATACTATCAGTCACTGTACACCATGCATCTACATTACAGTTCGAGACATTAAGCCATCTATTAATTGTTTTTGTATCCGTACAACAGATTGAACCCATAAGAGTAGGAACTTACCTGCTTGTATGAGTTTGTTGGCTAGTTGGAGGAGGCAGAATTAGGCGACTTCTGCTCTATTATTTCTCTGTGGAGACACTTTGCAGTAAAAAGTATTTTGGTATATAGATTTTAATGACAAGACAAGACTGGCAGCAGTCCACATATGTAGCTTTTTTAACTGCCAGCCACATTAGATCTTGTACGTTTGGTAGACTACTATATAGGCGTGTGCAAGTTGCCTATATGAAGTAGCTACTTTCCATCGTTCTAAACAATGGTACACATTGAACCCTCTATTGCTTTAAGTCTCTGCTTTCTGTTCTACTCTTAATAAAATGTAATTGTTTTTCATCTAGAACATTAACCTGAAAAGCAAGTTCAAGAGGATTTTTTTTAGGTCAGTGAGTAGGTACATTTGCAATTAGACTTTGACTTGCTTGAAGTAATTACAAAAATGTTCCCAGAAGCGTTGGGTTGATGATTCGGTCACCTGCTGATTCAAACAAGCATAACGGAATGATTTTTTTCAGAAAAGGTGCCCAACTTCCTTATTGATGACTGTTAAGAGTTTGTAAGTGTACATGTAACTGTGCTGTAGAAACATATGAATGTTGGATAAAATATTTAGTTACAATTTGCCTGAAGTTTATTTATTTCGCACAAAAGTGAATCTTGAAACAGTTAATTTACTGTTACTAACCAAGCAGTTATACAATATTTTATGCTGTTTTGCTGTATCCCAAAACATTTTTGGGGGAGGAAATGGTCCAAAACTGGTAATGATTTGTCATTTAAATGGCCTTGACAATTCAAACCAAATAAGGTAAAAAAGTGTTTTTGTTAAATTTCCTAAGAACTAAGTTCCAAGTCATACCCTAATTATCTGTGTATTTTACCTCTACCTATAAGACCAGCTCATGTCTGGGTAGGCTATATAGTCACAAATCAACAAAGCCAAACAATGTTTATCTCTTCCATTAGAAGTGACACACTACATACTATTTTATTTTACATAATCTTCAACTTGCTTGGATTTTTTGTAAGAACCTGCATATCCTTGTCCTTTGTGCATGTACAAT
The DNA here is from genome assembly GCA_026901105.3 of Galaxias olidus. Taxonomy (NCBI): domain Eukaryota; kingdom Metazoa; phylum Chordata; class Actinopteri; order Galaxiiformes; family Galaxiidae; genus Galaxias; species Galaxias olidus. The sequence goes on from JAPMUY010001449.1 coordinate 96,784, forward strand.
GTCCTCATAGTGAGTAGGACAATTTTGATGACAGCAGACTGGTCACAAGTGAGTGTCAGAAGCTTGTGGCAATAATCTAATGTGACCATTGTCATTACCGGCATGCCCATCAGGCAGAGCAGTGGGTAATGGCAAGTGAAGCCCAGGGTTGCAGTGATCAAATCCATGGGGAATGAGAGCAGTGGTCTGTGTAGGAAGCTCCGCTGTGGCCCCTAAATACCCAGAAGGGAAACATACCACAGCTGTTCCTGCTTGGACGATGTGAGTAGCCTATGTCCTGGGAAGCATTCCTATATGTCCTTTCCATCATGCTGTCAATGCTTTTCTCCTTGAGCCAGCAGCCGATTTATCTGTTAGCTCCCTACCACCTATGATCAGATTTCAGCCAAGCTATGTTGCCAGCTATGTTTATAGGATACGTGGATAAAAGTTTAAAAGGAATCAAAGGGTATGGCTTTAAGATATGCAAACTCTTTAAAACACATTGTTAGGCAACCTTTTTGTTTATTCAGGATATTTGGTTGTTTTTTCGGTTTACCCAATGACTGAAAAAAAATATTTCAGGCTTTGGCTTTATATATATATATATATATCTCAAGGGGGCTGAACTCATACGGTTTGTCACACAGACTTACCGCGCGGCAGTAGTCTTCTAAAAAATGAATAGAAGCCCAGCGGAGCACTCGCACGACAAGGGGCTGGGCGCACATCCATGAACACCTTCTGATTAGCTGCTCTTAAGGCTACATTGATTAGTTTCTCGTCTTAAAAACACATCTTGGATCAAAGATTAATCATATCGCGTATTTCCAGAATAATAGAACATTTTGAGCAGGTGAGGGGTGAGATGAGGTGAGCTTGTACAGTTTCAAAATATTTGTATTTTTTTTATCGAGAACAATAACCAATTGATGTACCCAAGAACATATCTATACCGATCAACTATGCGCCTAATTGGAATAAATTGGCGAGGTGTCCCTTGCATCGTCAACGATTCAACGTTGCCGTAATGTTCAATACTTCGGGCATCGATCTCACTTTCACCAAGATAGAGGATGTTTCCGAAGTTATCAATGGCACTCTGCATCTTCTGTACAACGTCCCCGTCACCATCATTCCCACAACCATGTGGAACGAATCTTGTGGGGAAGAACTCCTTGATTTTGGCAAGCCTGAGAAGATTCTTATTGGGGTAATGCTGGCAATTATTACCGCGGTTACTGTGATGGGGAACACGTTAGTGGTCATTGCAGTTTGTGTTGTTAAAAAATTAAGACAACCGTCAAACTATCTTCTTGTATCTCTGGCGGTCGCGGACCTCTCAGTGGCTATAGTAGTCATGCCTTTTGTAATAGTAACGGACCTCACTGGGGGAAAGTGGCTTTTTGGAGAAGTGTTCTGCAACATTTTCATTGGTATGGATGTAATGTGCTGCACTGCCTCCATCATGACATTGTGTGTGATCAGCGTTGACAGGTAAGTCAAATAATTTTGCGAACAAGAAAAACAAAAGCGTAATGTTTTTGATTGTATGCTACTGTACTACTACTTGCGATTGTTTATTTACACTCTGCAACCTATATAAATGATCAAGACCAAATAATTTAGGCCTTGTGTCTGAGTTACTACATAGTCCAGGGTGTCTCTTAAAAAGAAAAGTATTTGAATCTACAACGGGGTTGCACCGCGCCTGTAACCTTGGTCTGGTTTAAGATGACTGTCTTGATATAGTTGCTGTTCAGATGGATGTCTCTCTTCAGTCAAGTGGTCTGACCTTAACCCGTACACACACACACACACAGACACATATTACATATTAATTACACCGACACATATTACAACGTGAACATAGGCCAAGTTGATTTATTTGTGCGAATTGTATTAAAGAAGATTAGTTGGCATAATTATCCTTCCAGTTTTCAGCATCTGAATAGGGATTTTTTTCCAGATGACCATGAGTCCAGGTCTTACATTTTACTAGTCTGTTTGCTAAATATTGCCTTTTTCCCTCCATCTGTCAAGTAAACGGGAGCTGTCTGGCAATTACACTTATCCTTACTAATAATATGTTGATAAAGGTCAAACATGGACAGAGGTATGCTCATTGAGGGTCATGCAATGCTCAGTGGACCTCAGTGTTCATTACTCAGTTTATTGTAATTTGCATAAAATCTTTAATGACGCTGAATCGTTTTATGCTGTAGCACCCCACCCCCAAAAAAACAACAACATAGATTTCCTCACACACAAACTCACTAGAGAGCATATATTGCCCAACACAGCTCAAATTCATGCTCAGTAGGATAGGCTTGAGTGTGATTTCTGTGATTGCATGGCTGATTGTGCAGAGGAGACAGACTAAAGCTCTTCACTGTTACCCTATCCAGTCTGAATAAAAGTGATCAATCAAGGTGTTTTGTGTCAACGTTCCCAATGAAGACAAAAGCTATGTGTTTGGTCATTATCAGATTATCCTTCCTCCGGCTTGCTCATGAAGCCATATTAACTAGACGCATTACACACCGGGTATGGTTTCACTATACGAGTGATTCTTGTACATCTCAACAACAAATTTTATTAAACATTGTGATCTATTCTTACTGCTTTTCCCACTTTAGTTGAAAACTGTTAGGACACATGAGATAGATAAACCTGTTGAAGCAAATCAAGACAAGTTTTAGCTTGTGTGTCAATAATAAAGAAAAGGTTGATATAAGAAAGCCCTCTCAAACAAATCCTTGTGAAATCATATTGAAGGGAAATTATGAATGACTGTGCAGGAATATATTTGCTGCTTATTTAACCTTTAGTTTGATGCATACTAACAACTCCACTGGACAGCATAATGTCAGCCATTAAACAGAGGATAATATAATCCCAAGCCACTCTTCTTGCCCTCCTATTCTCACAGGGGGACCCTTGCCACAATGGGCAAAGACGACACAATGGATTTGGCATTAAGCCCCTTGTCCTGCAAACCATTTTGAAAGAGGAATAAACAAGCTGAAAATAGTATTTTTATAGGCAAGGTCATGTTGTGAGTAAATAACTAAATAGTACATGCTGTGTATAGTCTACTATTAAAATAATCAAATGCTGTAATGATGTTGGAGAAAGGAAACCTTCAGGTTATAGAGGACTGCTTTCCGGCTGGAACTGATGGGACAAGGCGTCAAGTTTGATGTTCTTAGAGCCTGGTTGGGAAGAGAAAGCGAAATCAAAACCGTTAAAGAAGAAGGTCCACCTGGCTTTATGTGAATTCAGTCCGTGACCGCCCTGGTCTTGGCCAGATCCGTCTGGACATTAACAGCGCTGATGACAAATCCCAGGGAAGACAGTTCTGAGGCATGAAACTCGCACTTCTCGGCCTTTTACGAAGAGCTGGTTCTCCAGAAGCCTCTGGAGGACTCGACGTATGTGCAAACATATGTTCCTCTTTGGACTTGAAAAAATATGTGTCATCCAACTAGACAAAAACACCAATATTTAGTAGGTCCCAGAGGACATATTTGACCAACCCCTGGAAAACTGCGGGGCCATTGGGAAGACCAAAAGGCATAAGCAGGCACTCATAATGTCCGCTATAGTGTATTAAAGGCTGTCTTCCACTGGTCTCCCTCCCTGATCCTCACCAAATGATAAGCATTCCGGAGATCGAGTTCGAAGAAGGTAGTAGCTCCTTATAGCAGTTCATAAGCAGATGAGTACCTGTTTTTGACGGCGATGTCATTGAGTCCTTTGTAATCGATGCAAGGGCACAGGGTCTGTTGAAGAAGAAAAAAAACCCAGCTCCAGCATGGGACGAGGAAGGGCGAATGATTCCTGCTGCCAGGGAGACATTGATATACTTCTTCATAGTCTTAACTTCAGGAGCAAGAGGGAAAGAGCCCGGAGGAGCAGCGCCTGTGAGGAGTTCAATGGCACAGTCATACGGGCAATGTGGAGGCAATGAGGTAGCCTGGGACTTGTTGAATACCTTCTTGAGGTTCAGGTTCTCATTGGGAACTCCGGAAAGATCTGGAGACTCATTAATTTATTCTCTCAGTCATTTTCTCAACTCATTGGACATTCTGCTGTTTGATTGCGAAATGCCAAATGACAATACAATGTCTAAAATACAACATTTGATATGTTTAAGATTCCAAAGATCAAAAATGGGTGAACTATTACTTTAATAATGCTAATTGGAATACAATTGCCATTAAAGCGATAGTTCACCCATTTTCGGTCTTTTGATATGGTTTTCATATTACAGCAGAATGTCAAACGAGTTGAGAAAATGACTCTCTTGTGTCATCGGGGATCCTTCCTGAATTTTTAAAACTACCGCCGTTTTCAGACGAGGGTAGAGCCTTTGCTGGGTCTGAGTTTGATTTGCGCAATGATCTATGGGCATTGTGGTGTACAATTAATTATCCATTTAAATGCCAGTGGTCGGAAAAATACATGAATTTCACTGACATTGATCCTATGACCCGAACTTGTTCAATATACTTACTTAATTTAGCCTACACAACAACATATATTGTTTTAGAAAATCGGTTTAGTATCCCTTTAAGGGCTTGCAGTGTGTTTTTCGCCTGATGCTGCGTTTCAATAGCCATTCAACATGCCCTCGTTGATTTCCCCTCGGCACTTACCCTTGGGGGAATCCCCAGCGCCATCTTAAGTGTTGTTCCATTAGTCTGAAAATCTTGGGCCAATTCCAATCCCTTAAAGTTGCCGACTTTTCCTCAACACTCACCACATCTCCTCAACGTGAACGCGCCGCCATATTGAGTGTCATTACAATTGCTTATAAGTGAAGAGCGAGTGGCTACATGTAACCTTCTATGCCTCCTCCAGCAAAGGGCGCATCAAAGCTGACTTTTAACTGAATCTGCCCCAGAATTCTTTGCGATGAATGACGAACACAGGTTTAAAGATTCTTCAACATTTCAAATTAACCGTTTTCGTTCTCTCCATTACTACAAATTAGCTAGAACTGATTTATTTTATAACTATTTAACTTAGGTAGCTTTATGCTAAAATATAGCAGAGCAAATAGTTTATATTCAAAAGTTAACCAAATATAACTACCTCTTCTTCTTCTCATAATCTTCCCATGGGTTATTCGGAGTAATTGAAGATAGTAAAAGCCACATGCTACTGCTGTAAAACTTTCCATTGTTATTGGTTTCTTCTTGCTGGTGAAGGACGAGTCGGTTCCAATTTGAAAAGTTAAGTCCCACCTCGCCTCCCTGCCTCTCCATCAAATGTCCACTCGATGATGACGAATAAAACGTCACAAAAGTGGCCACTCGCGCTAGGAACCTTCATGAAGTACCCTTCTTTAATATGGATTGGAATCAACCCCTTAAGTGAGCTTGGTGACATCGACCCTCGGAGGGCTGAGGGAGCGAGTGAACGATAGTCACTCCAGAGTTGTATATCACCCACAATGCATTGCTGTTATGCATTTGGTGCAAGCAAATACTCAATGGTTAGGTGGCAGTAATGCACGTAAAATGCCAGTTGCTCACCACCGAAGGAGAATGTTAATAAATTGAGCAAGGAATCATAAACCCCTAGCAATAATAGTTAGGATAATCATGGTACATATCACAAACAGAAACATTTATTCATTTTAATTTATTAGAAACTGACACAGCTGATTGCACAAGCCTAATTAAAGTGAGTATGCAGGTATTTCCGATGATTTGTAAAAAGCAGTATAGCGCAAAGCCTACAACTGGTGGTTGATCAATGATAGTTTGGCCTGAAAGTGTACAAGGGCGGGTTCGTGCCATTTAAATCCTCCGCCGACTTTCCCTCCGTTCTCCAAGTGGCCTCCGCGCGACGTCTGCTGTTACGTCATTCCAAGGGCTGAGGGTAAGTGAATGAGGGGAAGTGGAGGGGGCGCGCAAGATGGCGACGAGAGTGGTTGAGGTTTTGTAGCTCTGAAATTTTGAGTATTTCAAACAATGACTTATCTTGCCAATTTGCTTCACCTGAATTCAATTAACTGAACGGTATTTGATGGCAAGTGTAAAGTGTTAGTTAAAATCTATGTGTAATTAGCACAGCACCCAATATTGTTGAAGCAAATTTTTCGTTGGTTGCGTAGTATTGCAACGGTTCGCCAAAATGACGAAAAGAGACGCTCTTAAGGGAAAGAAAGGCTCGTTGTTGACCGAATTGGAGTCAGACAACAATTTTGATAGTCTGTGTGCTCCTTTACCCGAGACTCCCATAAAAAGTCCCAATCCTAAGAAAAAACGTGTGGAAGAGTCTGTTTCCAATGCAGACATTTTGAAGGCCATAACAGATCTCTCGACCCGCTTCACTGCAATGGAGGTAAAGATAAACAAGAACACTGAAGATATAACTTTAGTAAAAGAATATGTTGAGGGATTAGAACATCAAGTTAAGGTTTCAAAAGGCAAATAATTATGACAATAAGACAAAAAAGAAACATTTTGTGACCGCATAAATGAGCTCGAGGAAAATATGGAGGGAGCTGAATGTTACAGTGGAAGATGGAACCTTCGTCTTCTAAATGTTCCTGAAAGCAAAAATGAAAATGTGAGAAAAGATTTTATTTGACATCGTAAACCAGATTGCTCCTGAAGACAAGAGTAAGCTAGGTTTCCTCATTGATACCGTACATCGGTTGGGACGTCCGAGGAATGACAAGAGCGCGAGGCCAATCATTATCGATGATTCACGATGCGTTCATTCAGACAAGATTTGGAAAGCGTCAATGGAGGCTGAGATAACAAAAGAAAAGAAGCTTCGTTTTGCTGAAGATCTAACACACTTTGAGAGACAATGCAGGAACAAGCTCTGGCCTTTTGTGGAAAAGGCGCGTAAAGAGGGAAAGAAGGCAACATGGCGCGGTCCTGATGCTATTATTGAGGGCAAAAGAGTAAGCGTTTGACTTGCATCATTGTAATTTGGGTTGGGCTTATTGTAGCTTGCACTTTATGGTTCTTAACTCTTATCGTTCAGCTTGTAAAAGTTGGTAATTTGATTTCGGTTTCATGGTAATTTGTAGTACTCATAATGCTCAATTCTTTATAGAGTATTATACTTCTGGTAAGTTTGGTATTCTTTGTGATAATTTGTTAGACATCTAGTAAATTCTCAATATAATTAAATTAAATTATAGAGTTCAAGCATAGTTCGCTTAAATTTGTCTCCCTGAATGTCAGGGGTATTCGTGACAGCACTAAAAGGAAATCACTTTTTTTATTTTTGTCAGATGTATGAATGCAGACATAATTTTTTTTCAAGAGAGTCATTCCTCTAGTAGTGATGTTAAACTTTGGAAAACTCAATGGGGGGGGGGGGGGGGGGGACCAAGCTTATTTTAGTCATGCCTCTCTCCATTCAGCAGGAGTATCAATTCTGCTGAATAAATTTAAAGGAGATATTTTAGACTCAATGGTTTCTGAGGATGGTAGGTGGATCATAATTGTGCTGAAAGTTGAGAACTCTACTTTTATCGTATGCAATATTTACGGTTACAATACTACTGCCCAGGCAAAAGTGTTGTTTACTCTAATCTCTTTGAAGCTAAAAGATTTTCAAGAAAATACAAGTGCTTATATGATTGTGGGAGGAGATTTTAATGATGGACCTGATGATTTAATGGACAGATCCCCTGCTAGAACTATTCAACAATCAGGTTATAAAGCATCATCCTTTTTGTGTGATTAGTTGTTGTTATTGGATATTTGGTGTTTTTTATACCCAGATAAAAGACTTTACATGGTCAAATGGTAATAGTCATGCTCCTCTTTCAGATCATAAAATGATATCTTTATGTCTGACAGGATCTAAAGAAAAAAAAAATGGCATTAGCGGTTATTGGAAATTTAACAGTAATTTATTAAAAGATCAGGTTTTTGTCAATTTAGTTAAATCGCTGGCTATAGAAATATTCAATGATGTTGACTTTGGGCCTATACAAAAATGGGAATTTTTTTAATTCAAAATCAGAGAAATGGCAATTAAACGCAGTAAAGTACTTAAATCTCTTAATACACATAAGGAAAATCAACTTATGAAGGAATTGGATGTTTTATTAAAGAAAGATATTCTGTCAGAGGATGAAAATATGAGGTTAATAAAACTCAAGGAAGAAATTGATAAGATTTATATTGATTTGGCTAAAGGTGCGTTTATATGCTCTAGGGCTAAGTGGTTGGAAGAAGGGGAAAAGAACACCAATATTTTTTTTCGTTAGAAAAAAGGAATATTAAGAGAACGTCAATCCATGCTTTGAAGATTGATAAGATCAATTCCAACCCAATAGATATAGCTAAACACATTTTTTATTTCAATAGTACGTTGTATGGATCTAACTTTCGACCTAAGGATTGTGATAGTTATTTATAATCTATAAAAGACTTTACCCCATCAATTTCGGAAAACTTTAAATGCATGTCTGAAGGAGACATTCTGAGAGCTGACTTATCTGATGCACTTCATTCAATGAAAAAGGGAAAGTCACCAGGTACAGATGGAATCCCAGTTGAGTTCTATTTATATTTTTGGGACCTAATAGAAATAGCTTTACTAGACATGTACAAGGAATGTATTGATAAACAAGAAATGACCACAACTATGAAACAAGTGTTAATTACTTTGTTGCCAAAGCCGGATAAAGATGTTTTATCCATAGAAAATTGGAGGCCGATTACATTGTTAAATGTAGATTATAAACTAATTTCTCGTTTATGCCAAAAGACTGAAAAAAGGTTAAAACGAGATAGTTAGTGAAACTCAAACAGGATTTATGGCCAATCGTCATATAAGTTATAATAGAAGACTGATCCTTGATTTAATTGATTATTGAAGTTCAGTGGACACTGATGCAGTTATTGTCTTTTTGGATTTTTATAAGGCGTTTGATACAATTGAGCATACCTTTGTATATAAGGCGCTTAAGATGTTTGGCTTTGGTGATAGGTTTATTTCTATTATAGAAATGTTTTATAAAGACATAAACAGTAGTGTGGTTTTATATCCAAACACTTCACAAAGATTTTCTGTCATGAGGTCAGTTCGTCAAGGATGTCCTATTTCTCCATTTTTATTTATTATAGTTGTGGAATTATTATCTCTTAGTATTTAAAATAGCCCTGGTATAATTGGTCTATCCATATTTCAAAGAGAATTAAGAGTCACTCAGCTAGCAGATGACACAACTTTATTTCTTAGAGATAAACTACAGATCCCGCCTGCTATAAGACCAATTAACAATTTTTCTCTGGCTTTAGGTTTAAAAGTGAATGTTTCGAAATGTGAAATAATGTGTTTATATGACACAAGGAAGACTTCCTTGTTTGACATCCCTGTTAAAGATTGTGTTAAATATCTTGGTATTCATATTTCAAAGAATTATATAGTTTGCCAACAACTTAATTTCTTGCCAAAACTGAGGAGAACTAAAATGATATTTAATATGTGGTTACAAAGAGACTTATCTATGTTAGGTAGAGTTCTTTTAACCAAAGCTGAAGGTATATCCAGATTTGAATACCCTGCACTATCTCTCTTTGTAAAAGAATCCACTTGTAAAGAAATAAATAGGAGCCTTACGAATTTTGTATGGAAAAATAAACACCATGGTTTAAAGAAAGAAGTTATGGCAGGTTCTAAAAGAGAAGGGGGGCTTGAAATGTTAGATTTGACTGATTTAAACAATACTTTTAAAGTTAAATTGTCAAAAAAAGGTTTAGAGAATCCTTATTCTAAATGGTTCTTTATACCACAAAATATTTTCAAAAAAGTGGGTGGTCTCCAATTTTTATTGTCATGTAACTTCTCCGTCTCCAAACTTTCTCTGAAATTATCCAATTTTTATAAGCAAGCGCTTTTGGCATGGAAATTGTGTTACAACCATAATTTCTCCCCACATAAAACTATTATATGGAATAATTAATGTATTGTGAAACAGACAAAATCGTTATTTCTGCAGCAATGGATTAACAATGGGATTTTATTCTTGAATAATCTTTTTGATTCTAATGGGAAGTTACTTAGTTATGAAAACTTTCTTAAATTTAAAATATTCCCGGTCACTTATAGAGAATATAATTTGGTAACTAAAGCGATTCCCTCTGGTATTTGTGAAATCATGAAAGGTAATGCAGGTAATCTAGATAGAGCTGATTTTACACTGTTTCTAGATGGTATTGATATAATGAGTGACAAATGCTCCAATAAACACATAAGAAGTATCTTCAGTAGTAAAAGAAAAGTGTTATCTAGAGGGAAATGTTTTTGGAATTCTCATTTTTCTAATATTAACTGGCAAAAAGCATGGCTTCTACCGTATACATTTTGTATTGTGAATAAAGTGAGAGAGGTACACTTCAAACTTTTGCATAACTTTTACCCCTCTAATTGCTTACTTTCCAAGTTTGTTGGAATAGACAACAAATGCACTTTTTGTAATGATGAACCCGAATCCTTATTGCATCTCTTTTATGAATGCTTTTACTCTACACGTTTTTGGATGTAATTAGAAAGATTTATTTTTTCTAAAACATCCATTGTCATAAATCTTGTAACTAAAAATATTTTTCCATCCTATTTTTCGCAGTGGTTAGCACTGTTGCCTCACAGTAAGAAGGTCCTGGGTTCAATCCCCACCTGATTCCCCACCTGATTCTGTGTGGAGTTTGTGTGTTCTCCCCGTGTTTGCGTACTCTGGTTTCCTCCCGCAGTCCAAAAACATGCAGGTTAATTGGTGACTCTAAATTGCCCGTAGGTGTGAATGTGAGCGTGAGTTGTTGTCTGTCCCTATGTGTCGGCCCTGTGATCTGTCATTGTGTTTCTAATATTGGAAATTGTGCTGTATGTCTTAAAGATGTGAATGTTTGTATGTTGTTGTTAAAGAAATAAATAAATAAAAAGAGGGGAAGTGGAACTACCATTGAAACGCAGCATAAATCTGTCTGCAATTAGAAGAGCGGGAGTCGACAGATGTTAAGCCATGGTTGTAGGAGCCATTAGGCATCAGGCGACTACTGCAAGGTAACGCAAGCAAAACATGGTATGCATTTTCAGATAGATGCCTAATCTCAGCCTATGAAATTGCGGTTTGTTTGCTGGTTTCCGAATTGATCGACACTGTTGCAGAAGTAATTTTTAGCCTATGAAACTAAAATATGTAGTTGTCAAGTTTGCAAGATACAAAATCAATGTGGGCTTAATGGATAATGTAGCCTACCCTTTCATAGATGTTCCAAATAAGCCAATTTCACGATATGTCAATAAATAAATATGAAAAAATCGGAACAATACAAATTTGTAATGATCTCTTAGCTCTCAATATCTATTTTCATTCACTCCTGTCCTAGTATGACTTTGATGGACATTGTAGACCAAATCAAAACAGACATTCCTAAATAGGCGGCGCAGTCCAAACGTCCTAACTAAAGACCCGCCTTTGATGAGAGGACTGGCAGATTGCATTTACATGTTCATGTTGACCCCAAGAGAGCGTGGAGACATGCAAATGTAAATGCAATAGACCAGTATAGCGCTGGTTCGCTTAATGCATTTGAATATTGTCCACTGCACAGCGTGATACAGAAGATTGTCTTTGAAAATTAAATGGCAAATGCCATTTCCTTTTAATTTTCAAATTGTTAAACAACTGCATTTAAGTTTTAATTGTGACATGAATAATGCTAGCACCAATGGAAAATGAAACTACATTTGTTATATTACATTTGAATTAATTCAACATTTGTTGTCCTATCATGGGGGAGGACTTTGAAAATTAAATGTCTACCAACTTTTCCATTTTCATTTTAAGGCAAAAACAAAACAAAACACATCTGTTATCTGTAAAATGGGGAAAATAATAGGAACTAGGAACGGCCCCTTTCAGTGACTGTAATTTACTCAAATGTGAATAATGCCTTATTTGACTAGTTTCCACTAATAGTAGTGAAATTACTGTAACGCGTTAGTTACTCCCAAACGCATTAAAAGTAGAAAAACCATGTATTTCCTATTAGGAGTAGGCCTACACAAGGCCTGGTATAGCTGGACAACTATCAGCTAGACTTGTACAACTTGGACTACCTCTATCAACACATACTAGAGGTGAAAGAGCATGTGTTTTTACATTTGTGAAACCTCTACATTATTTGTGAAAGTCCATCAAAATAGGGGAAAAAAACTTGGTTGTCCTATTAGGAGTACACAAAGCCAGGTCTAGCTGGGCAACCATTGCAGACTTGTAAAACTTGTAATACATCTAATACATTATCTCTGCATTATTTGTGCATTATAATTCAAAGAATCAAGGATTAAATGCTGATGATGTTGACGGGCCATTTTGGATTCATTGTGTAGGTGTTATGAAAGTCAGGTTTTAGAAACACTCCCAAACCATCACTCATGATCTCTTGAAGCGGGGTCGAAACAAATTAGCTCAAGAATATTACCTAACCGTTCACATTCCCATGGAAGGCACAATAAGTCTTTCTCCGGATATCTACAAACTACTTTGTGTACATTTCCGCTGCAGTCCCAGTCAGCTCCCTTCCCTTTTCAAAAAATATCCGCAACTAATAGCTTGGTTTTTATAGCCAGCTCCTCTGGCCAGTTCCTAAAATGTTGATCTCTCGAGGGCCAGGGCAGGTTTTTGACCCTCTGAGAGTAATATGCTGTATATTTCATATTTTAAAAGCCACACATGAATAATTAATAGGCAACAGAGAGGAGAAAGGAGATTTCATCTCCTCGAGTCAACTAGCCGTTGGAGAAAAATGGTGGATACCAGTGAGGTGAAAGGAAGAGTTTGTTATTGTATAGGACAGATACTCATTAAATTTGCAATGAAAAACACACAGCGTTGCTCTCAATGAATTTGAGGGTGGAATGGATGTTTCGTCTGGCTTCAAAAATAGATGTCCCCTTGACCTGGGCTTGTGCTGCTACACTGGTGTCCTTTTAGGATGACAACGGCCTATTTTAGGCCGGTGGTGGTGGTGTAGCACTAGATGAGGTGTTTTCACAATAGCTCTTCATGCCAGGGCAGTAAGTTGGCACCTCGGCAAGCCCCAGTTTAGCTGACAGTCCAATCCGGTGTCAATCCTTTGCATCCCACTCTGCCCCCCCATACTCTGTATACGTTCGATTGGATTTCACAAGCCAGTGGTTGAGTTCAGCCCAGGGGAGGTGGCACTTGTGCTGTGCAGTTGGAGCATCCAGCCACAGCACCCGTCGCTACATTTGGCTTAACCTGGCTGACGCTTCCTTAAGTAATGCACAGTGACACCTCAGAAACACACTTTGAAGCATTATTTGCCTATGACTTGTCCTCCACCTTAGAAAGTGCCTTGGCCGCACTGAAGTTGCGTATCTCTTACAGATTATATTTGTTTTTATTCCCCAGCCAGTACAGTCAAATCCAAGACACTTTATGCCTACTGTAGAAGAGATACGCTATGCATAAAAAGTCCCACTTTTGTGATAGTGTTTCTCAGGTTGTCTCAGAGTATACATTTATTAGCAAGTATATTTTGATTAAAAGGGTTGGACATAATATGAAGGGATCATGCTGGTATATAAAATAAAAAATATAAAAAAACTGCAATTTCTGGCTGCACTTGCACTTATCATATCTCAGTTCACAGTGGTATGTATCATTAAACCTCCAAAATAGGACAAAAAAGTGTTGCATACAAGAAAGAATGTGGCAGTTATATTTTGCATCATAAAATACAGTATTCTATTTTAACCCCACCCCTTATACACATGCGCACACACACACACACACACACACACACACGATTATAGATACACATTATTGTGCCATACAATAGATAATAACAAAAAGAAAGACAGGGAATATATTTAGGACATGATTGCATAATACTGATGGTTACATTATTGAATGTCAACCTCATACTGCACCCCTCCACTCTGTCCACTCTATTTGCTCTCAACCTGACATTAATAGGTCAAAAGGTTATATGGTCATCTCTTGATCCACAACCATCATACAACCCTGTCTGATGGCTGAGCCAGAATAAATTTAAATGGTGAAGAGGGTGAATATAATTTCATCAATTAACCCCAACCCTAATACAATAGAGAAAGGTTGGCCTGCAAAAACATTTTAATTTTTCCAGACACAGAAGCTCAGTGGAATGAATAAATAGTTTAAGATGTTTGTCATGTTATCAGGGTCTTTGCAGAAAGATAGATTAGCATATTAGCAGACTGTATACAGTTTATTGTCAGAATGATCCAGTCGTTGCCCTCTGTCATCGTCTTTGGGTTTTTAATGAGGTATGGTACCAGAGCTTGATTCCTACTGAGAGAGTACCTGAGCTAGTTTCAGCTACACACCCTCAGTAATGCAATGAAGACCACATCAATTCCCCTCAAGTACTATTCCAGTTAAGGTGTTGCCAGCCTAACCAATTTAAAGGGAAGGGATTTATTTTACTGACACCTTGAACCATTGCACAGCTGTTCTCGATTACACTTTCCATGCAGCAGAATAATGGTCTCATTAATGTAGTAGTGATTAATTACAGGTAGTAGGTGATAGATCATGCACATTTATGCTTTAGTAGATGTGTTTTGTAATTATTTAAGGACATTTCTACATTTCAGATTTTAAGTGAGGAACCCAAAATGTAATCTAGTCGGGTTAGTATAGGTAATTACACTGGACTATATCATGATCAAACAAACTTAAGAAGGGTGCATTATCTAAACAATCAAAATACTGTAAACTTCAATACAATTACTTTCTTAAATCTAGGCCCCCAACTTGCAATCATCTACTCTTGTTTTACGGAGGTTATACCTAACTTAAGCGAATATTTGAAACAGTGGACAAGTTGGAATTTGTGGAATTTACTCTAGTAATAGCGGATCGCATCTTTCACGGAAATCTAAATCTTGTCAATGCGAACAAGTAGTTCCTTTCCAAGGGTAATGACTCATTCTTGTCATTTGACGTCATGCACAATATTATCATAGATGACCTTTGCTTAATGACAATGTAGCGTACCTTGGCTCTTCGATCAATAACCGAGACATGATTATTATATGAAAAGTACGGTCAGAGTTCGTCTTCACTAATTACATGCCAATATTCTTTGAACGTTTGAAATGAAGTAGCTGTCTAAGTAAAATATTGTTTGTCATTGGGTTGTACATTGACATGAGGATATATACATCAATATGGTTCATATTCTTGAGAGAATGGTTTGTTTATGCTTTTCTGTATATTTTCTTGCACATTATTATTTCTCTTTCCTTTAACTTTCAAATTTTTATGTTGCCTGCACACAGCGAGCATTTCCAGTACACAAAGAACAACTTGTCTAGCGCACCACATATGTCATTTCCCCCCAAAAACTATTATTGGGATCAAATTTAACTAAATGTTGTGCTTTTTCCATTTTTTTAAAGATATACAGGTTGCCTATCTAGGCAAAAAAAATGAGGAAATGTTGAATATGACAAATTGAAATGCTTGCATGCTCGTTCTTTGTCCGACCCGAAGCTGTCAGCTGTTGGCAGAATGTTGGTAGTGACAAAGTTCAGAGAACATTGTGTGGCATTTGCTGGAACATGCTAGCCTAAGCACATGATCTACACAGGGACCAAAAGTAATGCCTCATATCCTTGTTGGATTGTGGATGCCACTAATACACTGGTCAAGGTTTGACACAGGGAATTCAGTGCGTTTGGTTTACATTGATAAAGGTTGACATGCCCTGACTCATAATCCAAAACTGAGTACCAGAGTCACTAGGTAAAAACACTTCAAACTAAATTGTGTTACATTCTAACTTTAGTGTAGCGGCGACTAGTGATGTGCAGAAATGAACGAACAAATCTTTTTGAACAAATCTTTTGAGTGTCTAAATCGAATCGAACTATTATGTAAAATTAATCGAACTTTTACTGACTCATATTGTCTCTTTCATGCTAAACAAAACCCACCATTCAGTGCTTTCGTATCAAGATTACATTTATATTATCACTTACGTGTCAAAGTCTGCATGCATTATACACTGAGAAAACAGTTCATCTCGAGACGAGTGGCACTTCCTGCTCACGAAGTGTGACATTTGCGATAGTTTGACTCTCATGCACAGTCACGTTCAGTACGACTCTGATAGTTCGACTCTCCTTTAGTTCTGACTCTCCTATGGTTCGACTCTCTGATAGTTCGACTCACCGATAGTTCGACTCTGATAGTAAAATGTGACTCACTGATCGTTAACTCCAAGTCACGTTGAAGTGGTACAAAAAACTCACATGAGGAAAAGACTCAAATAGTTCGAACTGAACTATTTACATGAACTGACTCGAATGAGTCGACTGATTTAAAAAGAGTCGAATTGCACCTCATTAGCGGCAGCCAGATTCACCATGCCACTTTTAGATGATGAGAGGCAGTTGCGCTCTAGGCGCAAAGGACCATGGGAAATGGGGGAAGCTGTACTTTTGTTATTAATTATTTGTTGGCTATTATTGTTCTTAAGAAAACAGTAATTCCGTGTTGTCCTTGGATGTCTATACAGTGTTGATTATATGTGTTGTAATTGTTAAATGTGCAGACCCGTGAGCCAGGTCACCATAGCACCAGGGTAAGAGGGTTCTGAAATTATAGCTCAGTTATTTGGAAGTGATTAGGTTTGAGGTTTTACCTTGAATGTGGTCGAGCAAAGAATCAAAATCTGGGCTCAGTTTACGCTACAGTGTCTTAAATATTCCCTAATGACTACATGTAAATACTAACCTGATTAATGTGGACGATTAATATTATTCTTAAAGAAGTTTTTTATTAAAACAAAGAAAGAAATGTTTCAATAGATCTTTAATGGTGGTCAAATAGCGTTTGTTTATCCTACTGCAGTGGTGTCTGAAAGCTGGCCTGAAATCTGCTTTTTGGTTTCAACATAAAAGGTCATTGAATAGCCACAGGGGGAGTTAAATAATAGACCTTAGCATTAGTCTTGATTTTACATGGCACTGGCTCTAATGAAAAAGGAACAAGTTGGATACAACAGCCCTCATTGTGTGTTTTCTATTCACTTGCTTTCAAATTATTGTATTTAATGGTCAGCAGTACTTTAGCCAGGGACTGTCAGGGGTGAACTAGAAGGAGGTGAGTCACAGGAAAGTAATATGGGCGGATTTCGTCTACAAGGTAACTAAGACATTACATTTTTTCAAAAGATCAAAAGTAAAAAAAAAATTATATTAAGTAAAGGTTCTAGAAGCATGTGGTCGGCAAAAGAGCTGTACTTGAAAGCTAACTTTAGCCTGTTCTCCCAGCCAGAACACATACAGTGCCCACATCAAATGTAGAAAAGAAGATAAAGGAGGATACAGTAAGTGCTACAATCACAGCAATAGCACATTCATGAATATTTACATGTAACTGTGTATTCTATAACCTCTGTAACAATGTGTGGATGTGGGGCTTCTGCTGGAAGGTTCACAAGCTTTTATCTACAACATTTCTGTACTGCGCTATATACAGTTTTTATATTAACATAATAATTGTCTACTAACCAAACTCACAACAATAACCCCCATTCCCAGACAAACACCCATGTGGGGCTCAAATGGGTTGCACCTGGGCTGATATGTGGGGCCCATTTGAGATACCCAACTGGGGCCCAGCCAATTGTGTCCCCAATTTCCATGGAGGCCCCACATGGGTTAAACCAGATGGGTTGATGAAGGGCCCTTGATGGGCTCCATACAGTGCCCATATGGGCAACCCCAGTTTCTCCCATTTGGGGCCTGCCTACATGGGTTGATGATGGTGCTCAGCTAAGTGTTATCTAGTACTCTTATGGGCCACAGCAGGTATGTATTGTATATGGGTATATATTTTCACTGCTTTAGTTACCTTATTTAACATGTAAAATGTATTGCTTCAATGAAGAAGGACCAGTAGTATAGTTAAGGTGCTCAAAAGATGTAATCTGCAAACCCAAAGTTGAACTGTGCTTGCATATTTAAAAACTCTAAAATTAAGTATTAAAAAAAAGAAAAGAATAATGCAATGCAGTTCCTCACTCTCCCAACAGCCCTTGGAAATTAGTAAATAAATTAAACAACCATTTGCCAAATTTAAAAATGTTCTTTCTTAAATGTTTTATGTCACGCCAACTCTGTGAGACCCAGCGATGTTAGCGAACTACTCAAAGCGTCTATGTTGTTATGTAGCCTATGTTTCATAACAAAGTAAATAGTTTTTAAGGGGTGCCTGGTATTCCAAATTCAGACGTATTGTTCTGGAGAAACTGTGGTTACTACTACTAATGAACGTTTGCTAAGATCTCTATCTTTAGTGGTTAGCTAGCCAGTATGAACTTTACCAAGCTGACGTCACAGTAGCGGTACCAGCTTGAAACTAAACTTAGGCCTACTGTTTGCTCGGCTGATCTGGAGAGTGGCTTGGACACAAACAGTACGGGAAATTTATTGTTACTTTGAACTTAAATAACGTTCATTGCTGACCGTTTTGTGAAACTTAAAATAACTTTATTTTGTCCGCTTTGAATGTGGGAATATTATTTTCAGCTGGGAATGTAAGACGCAAGTTTTGAGGCTTTGTTGGTTGGCCATTTGAGGCTAGAATCAATAAATTGAACAAATATTTTGTGTGTTCTTTATGCATTGCTTAGGAGACAATTCATGGTTTATTAGATAATTATTTGTGCTGTTTTAAAATATATTTATATATAGGGGCCTATTGGCTAATACAAAGTACCACAGAATGATCACAAGTTAGCAGTGTGGGATAAAAAAACAAAGCCTAAACTTCAAAGAGTTTGCGAAAATTGGGAAACTCAAGTTACTAAGCCTAGTAACACATTCCTTTTTTAAGGGAGTAATTGGTAAAGCAACTTTGTTACTTTTTAAATAGTTAACTAGTAACTGTAACTAAATACACATTTCCAGTTATAAGCACAACACTGGTCACTACCGAAACACAATTAGTTTTTGTCTGCACACCAAGCCTGATTTTAGCAACACCACTAATATTTTAACCAGGAAGTGAGACTGCAACCTTTTGTTTAGCATATTGAAGAGTTTTGCTTCATTGTTTTAAAGTAAATGTCCTCTAAAATCTGGAAATCACTGTGTGGTTTTTAAAATCCTCATTACCGAACACATAATTGCTCCTGTGAAGTTAACAGTTTTGTATAAAATAACTACATGTTGATTTTATTAGTGTATATCACTCCAAATATCTATTTGCTAGCCATGTGCATCCTAGCAATTTATAGTTTTATGATTAGATTAGCTTAAGTTAGTCACTATCGAAACAGTCACCACCGAAACAAATTATACCGTTTCGGTAGTGACATAATAATACTACCAAAACGCTGTTGTCACTACCGAAACAGTGTCAACACCTTTTTTTCACAAAGGATCTCACAAAAACTTGGTTAAGAGATCAAGTCAAATTATATTATAATGATTGATTATGTGTATACGTAATATCATCAATCAGTAATTATGAAGTCAATATAATGCATTTTGCACATTTTATAACAACTTGCATATAGATTATCTATTTAAATTATTTAAAATATTCATACAAAATAATTTATTGTTAAAAAAAAAACCAATAAAAAAAATTTAAAATCTACTTCGCATGACATATACATGTTAATAGGTGAAATGCATTATCAATTATTACACATTTTCAACCATGTTTCGTTAGTGACATATGGACAAGAAAGGGATTACAGAAAATAAACTATATATATATTTTCTTGATTTGAACCATTTCTGCAGAATCGCCCAGATATATAAACATGCAGATCACTTTGCTAGATACAATTTCATTGCATACTTTTTCATTTTGGAAATGCAGCCCGCTTGGGACCCATCCAAATTCGCTGTCTAAATAGTATGCCAATTTCTATGTACTGTATATTCTTCTGGGTTTCCCATGTGGGCCCCAACACAAACCCACTTTTTTATTTATTTATTTTTTTTTTTTACCGTTATTTAACCAGGTAAGTCCAACTGAGAACTCTTTTTCAGTGGCAACCTGGTCCTGTAGGGGGAAATTGACCAATTCCAGCACTATGCCAGTGCCTCGGTCAGGGCACTGACAAGAGGATTAGCCCTAACATGTTTTTATGGTGGTGGGAAGAAATCATAGCACCCAGCGGGACCCATACAAATACAGGGAGTACATGCAAACTCCACACAGAAAGGACCTGGATCGGACAGGGTTCGAACCCAGGCTCTTCTTGCTGTGAGGCATCAGTGCTAAGCACTGAGCCACCATATTGCCCACTCTGCGCACTGAGCCACTTAAAAGCCCACTCTGAGCCCATACCCAGTTGAAGCCCACCTAACCCAGGTAAAGTCCATGTGGGCCCCACTATGATGTGTTGGCAGGGTTTGTTTGTGTGTAACTGGTTTTTAATGTGGCCACCCCGCAATCCGGACTACTATGCCACTCTAGTTCCAGTATCTGCTGTGAGTGCCTTCTGCCTACAGTATAAACAGCATCTGTGCACTGTATTATTAAGGTGGTCGTTTGCTGTCTAACAGTTTGGCTGTTTTTAAGTTTTTAAGTTTTTTTATTGGACCAGGGAATACAATATTTCCCCCTGCTCGGAAGGCTGATTGTGTTCAGGACACTGGATGACATTAGACTTAAGTTACGCATAGTGGCCTTGGATGGTGAATGTCCTAGTGTGCTGGCTGTGGGCTGGGGGTAAGACAAACAAGCCCTTGCAAAGATGAATCACTTGGATGTTTATGTAAGAGTCCATTTAGGATTTAGACATTCAGCTCCTCTATGACCTCTTTTACACTCTCGTTTTAACCTTGAACTGGTAAGAGAGGAACAAGAGAAAAAGTTTATGATTGTTAAATGAACACTGCACGACAGGGGGCAGGGGTTAAAATCATGAAATGCTAATTTGCCTAAATAAGAGGGCAGTCTTTTGGAAACTCAAGTGATGTACTTGTAAGATAAAGAATGCCTCATTGAAAACATCTGTGGCCTACATTTGTTTTGACTGGCATAGGAGCAGCATAAGCAAAAAAAAAAAAAAAAATCTGTCACAGCTTTCTATTATGTATACTAACGTCTCTATTTCAGCACTCTTTTTCTTTTTTTATGAAGAAAGCAATCTTATATGCCAGCCTGTATTTTATAAAGATGTACAATAGTTATTTAATGACTGAAAAATTATTTAGATTTCAATTTTAAAATGTTCTAATTTTTTATCTGTTGTTTTCAAATTATTCTGGAAATAAAAGCCATTTTGTTTGAGGTGCCAAAGATTTACTGACAAAAACATATCCCTCCCCCTTTTTTTAAAACATAACAAGGAGGCTTCCCTCTTTTCCACATTCAAAATTTTCCACTCCAACTATCCCAACTACATTCTCTGTAAATATTTTACTGTGTTTCCTATCTCATACATAAAAGGCTTGAGTGGTGCTCTTTGAGGTGAGTGACAACCATTGCAAGCACCACGGCCGTTTTGGCTTGTGCAGAAAATAGTTTACATTACTGTGCCCTAGCTAGCAGCCTAGTGGAAGTAACAGAATTCTCCATTAACTCAGGCACACTTTGTCTTGGGACATGGAACCCCCAAGGGGGAAGCAGAACTGTGGGTTGGTTCTAATCCTCTTGTGTGAAAAGAAAAAAAATTCAAAAAATAACGTATCTCTTCTCAGAGATGTCCTCCGTCTGAATGTGTGTGTGTGTGTGTGTGTGTGCAGAGGGTGCATGACATCTTTCCAACCCAATTGATTTAGTCTAATCTCACATATAGAAATTTTGCAGCATTTTACCGTAGTTACTAAATATGGTGCTTCAACTATATTAAAAATTGTGTATTGTTTTATGTGGTTGAATTACTTTTGCCATTCAGGTTCATTGTTACAATGCAAAAATAAATCCTGTATATTATTTTAGTGGAAGCTGGTTGTCAAATTACTGTCAAATACTGTAACATTTAAAAGATATATACTACAATGTACAGAATGTTAATCTACAGAAATGTATAATAATTCCAAAATAATAAACTACAGACATTAGATATTACGCAATATACCTGGCAGAAGAGTTGCCAGCTGTATGCTGTAAAAACAAATAACGTATTTTGTAATTATGCATTGCTCAATATAGTAAAAAAAAAATTTGACTCCTCCAAATTTACAGCCTAAAAGAAGGTTTATTTGCCATGCGCCCCTGCTTTGCTTAGTCACTCTCATAGCGTGCAGGATGACACAGCTGAATGTGCCAATCCAGCACACAGATCACACATGTTTGAGCAAGTTTATGTTATTACAACCTGGACAGCAAACTGGCTTGTACAGTATGCCTGACTGTCACTCATTGCATAGAGAAGTTAAAAATACTTTTAAAATAAAATGTTCTGTAGCTGCATTTGAACTGGGAGGCTATACTGAGGGATCCTATTCTTATGTTTAAATTAAGTCCTGTTGTGCACTATGTAGCTTAATGGGCAACGTTCATTAAGAACTTGTCTCACTTGTGTTGCCTTGGTGACTCGGACATGCATTGTGGGAATTTTGGAGGGTAAGCAAACCAAATCATTTTGATACAGGAAACTCTGCTGCAGTTAACGGTACTCAATGACTTGGAGATATATACCGTTTCATGTAATCCAATATTTGTTTTTTGGGGAAAGAGGATGAGCTTGTATTTTGCTGAACTGAGAGCTGGCTCTCCGAAAGGCCAAAAATTACTCACTGACTATACAAAATCCCCCATGTATTCATCTCTGTGTGTCCTTGACTAAATTAAATAATGCATTAAGTGCAATGTTGCATTACTCTGGATTAGGTATGTGTATGTAGTCCCACAGACAAGGACACTTCATGTATCTGACACAACTAGCCAGAAGAGTCCCTATTAACAAACTGTGACTTAAGTGCTTAGAGTCTGTCTGTGGGTAGGAAGAGTGGAGAACGAATGCACGATATCTGTTGCAAAACAAACGAAACAACACCCATCCTGAGTTAAACACTCTTTGTCCCATGCAGGTTGTCAAGAAAACACAAATAATCCATATTTACTTTCTTCAAATCCTTCACATAATGTTTTAGCATCAACTAGTAACCCTATGCACTGTTAGTTACTTAAAGCTGTTCAAGTAAAGTGATTGTCATAAAACATTTACAATAGTCTAAATCAAAATTCTGAAGCAGGAACCCGTGCTTGTATGTACCCTGTGAGCCCTTTGTTTGTTCCCCACTGCGGATTTATTCCTTTCGCTGGTAGCCTAGTGGCTTCCATTAAAGCTGTTACAGAAATGAGCCGATGGTTTCTAGAATGAAATAATCCTAATCTTGAGTTTCTTACCTCTTATTCAACTGATCTCTGTGAATTACTTTAATATTTTTCCGCAAGGCAGCTCTTAATAACAATGGAAATACAGCAGAGCAGTCACCACTTCCAGAAACTGTAGTGGTGGGTACATCGATAATGCTTTGGATATTGCCATCTTTTCAGAGAGTAAAAAGCAATCTGAAAAACCTAAACCGAAAATAGCAGTCATTTGTTATACTACAGAAAATTATCCAACCCACTCACACCATGCGGGATATAATTGAGATAAGAATACTTAAGCTTTGATTTAACTTTACTGTAAAAATTAAATTTCTGACCTGACTATATCTCCCACAAGAACACTCTAAGAAACCCTGGCTCTTTAGAGGTTCTTCAGTTGTCCGAATGATTCTACATAGAGCCACTATCCATCCATCCATCCATCCATTAGCTATACCGCTTATCCTTTGCAGGGTCGCGGGAGGGCAGGAGCCTCTCCCAGCTGACACAGGGCAAGAGGCGGGGTACACCCTGGACAGGTCGCCAGTCAATCACGGCCAACACTTAGGGACAGACAACCACTCACACTCACATTCACACCTACGGGCAATTTAGAGACACCAATTAACCTGCATGTTTTTGGAAAACACTAGAGCCACTAACCCTAACCCTAAACCTGTAAAACCTTTTAAAACACCTCATGGTTATTTATTAGTTCTATGTTGGACCCTTTCAACTAGGAACTATGGTGTCCTTTAGAACTTATAATGGGGTCTGCCTATTTAGAACCATTACATAAAGAAAAAAGCTCTTTATAACACATTAAAGAGTACTTCATGGAGCCAGTTCATTATACAGAACAGTTGGTACCAGTTCGAACCAACAGTATTTCATAATATAATGAGTATTAAACATTTGCTGTTCAAAATATTTTTTTATTAATTTAAGTTAAAAATTGCAAATGTCAGTTGTCAATTAGTTATAACCACCTTTAATATTTTTCTGTAAGTTCCTATTTTATGTTTTTCAGGTTTCTGAAAAAATGTATGCAATACCCTGTAAAATATGCAGTGTGTTTTTTTTATGGAACCATTTGTGGCTGTAAAGGGGTGTTGTATGGAACTTATACAAATTTAGGGCCACATAGTACTATAAAAGGTTCTGACATGGTTCCACGAATAACTGTGTGATGTCCCACATATTTCACAAGCTTTGAAGGCTTTGGGTCGTAAAGGTACGAAGCCCTTTGATATAGGGCTACATATAGGGCATACACACCAATAGTGGTCCCCCTATTATTGCATAAACAATGAACCTTATTTTCCTAGAGGGAAAAAAATATGAATTTAGCTAATTTGCTCTTGACAAAATGATTATACAGAGTGCGCATAAATATAGATTCCAATCAGACTATGCCAGAGACTATTTTCAGATATGTTGAGTTTAATTATGTTTATTTTGTTCTTCTTCCACATGTCCTAACAGATACCTTGGGATAACCCGACCCCTTACCTACCCAGCCAGACAGAATGGCGAGCTGATGGCCAAGATGATTCTGGGTGTGTGGCTGGCCTCAGCCTCCATCACCCTGCCACCATTCTGTGGCTGGGCCAAGAACGTCCACACAGGCGGCGTGTGCCTCATCAGCCAGGACTTTGGTTACACCATCTACTCTACAGCAATGGCCTTCTACATCCCAATGCTGGTCATGCTCTTCATGTACTACAAGATCTTCAGAGCGGCTCGCAAGAGTGGTGCCAAGCACCGCTTCACCGACTTGGCCCGCCGCGAGTGTCTAGAGACTGTGGCCAGTGAAGCACTGCGCATGCAAGGTTTAAAGCCGCCCGGCATGGCCGAGGAGTGTGCCGCTCTGTCTCGCTTGCTAAGTCGTGAGCGACGTAACATCTCCATCTTTAAGCGGGAGCAAAAGGCGGCAACCACTCTGGGGGTGATAGTGGGCGTGTTTGCCATTTGCTGGCTGCCCTTCTTCATTTTGTCCACGGCCAGGCCTTTCATCTGCGGCGTGGAGTGCAGCTGTGTGCCCATCTGGCTGGAACGCGTGCTACTATGGCTTGGCTATGCGAACTCGCTCATGAACCCTTTCATCTATGCTTTCTTCAACCGAGATTTGCGCTCCACCTATCGAGACTTACTCCGCTGTCGCTACCGCAACATAAACCGACGTTTATCTGCCGTGGGTGTTCATGAGGCTCTTAAGGTGTAATAGCTTGTGAGTCTGGTTCTGATGCTCCCAAGGACATAGAGGAACTGCCAAGGACGCGTGGGAAAGATGTTTCCTGTGGTTGTTTAAATGTGTAAAATGGTACTCAGTTGAGCTTCAGAAAAGAGCGACTGATGGAGTCCCTGCTTGCCTCTCCACTGACTTCTCACATGGAGAGAGATAGCCATAACTTCAGTGTCTAGATGACTCAGTCTTTCTATTTTGGAAACAGCAAACCATGGAGTGAGTGTACTTGATGGACTAGTCAATTTGACACTACTTTGTGCACGTTACGGTTCATTCCCCAGATATTTTTTATTTCAGAATGAATAATTTACAGAGGAAATGGTATATCAACACAATACGGGATTTGCTGCTATGGAAGTGCTTATGGTATTTAGCTTAGTATTTGCCACATTAAAACTTTGGCAGAAATATTCTTGTAGAGCTGTTGATTCGAACAAGCATAGATTGAGGAATATAAACCAGTTGCATTGGAAGAAAGTCAGTATAGATAAATATAAAGTTAGTTACCAGAGGGGTATTTCAATCAAGAACATTGTTGGCAATTTCTCCAGTGATAACGCTCTTGACTCTGAGCTTCTCATGGTATACAATTGAATTTACAGTTTTCCTGTGAACAGCATCAAGTTAGTTTTAAACAAGAAGCATATCTCGTGTAGATATCTCTATGCATTGAGGAGATTTCCATTGATGGTGTCCCAAAGTGACAGCAACAACTCTGTTAAAAGAGAGCCTATAGTGGATCCCTCTATTTAATGCTAGATGTAATGTTGGGGGGAACCAACATTCGTGTGGATGTAAATGGAATGATCTGGGAATGTTGGAAAAGGAAGCATCTTTTAGCATCGCCCATT
Organism: Galaxias olidus; assembly: GCA_026901105.3. Classification (NCBI taxonomy): domain Eukaryota; kingdom Metazoa; phylum Chordata; class Actinopteri; order Galaxiiformes; family Galaxiidae; genus Galaxias; species Galaxias olidus. The sequence continues at coordinate 123,218 of JAPMUY010001449.1, forward strand.
CATAAATGTGATTAGTACAGTGGAGTCTGCATGAAATACATTTGCATTACATGCTACCGTAAGCATTTGAGACAGAAGGTATGCATAGTAAATATGACATTGTTCGACACAGTGGCACCATGTTTCACCCAAATCACTTCAATACTAGCGTGTAGTACATGATGTCAGACAAAAATGCTTATGTTTTCAATGTTGAATAGATCTTTGTTTGTGATTCAACAGTTAGCAGGGACCGGAGTCTCCTGAATATTCCTACTGACTTTTTCACAGAGGAACTCTAGTGTCTAAATGCTGGGCCTCATTGAAAAACATGAACCACACAAATATGAAACTAACTTTGATTTGTCTTTTTTTTTTCCTTCTTCGTAGGAAGATGTGTTCATAGCTTCTGCACCCTTTTCTCATCACATGAACTGTTTATGTGGCATGTCTATCACCCATGTAAAAACATATTCAGTCAAGCAGTTTGTTCTTTCTCTACCTCGAATTTTTAAAAAAATTTACTTTTTCCGCAAATAGATCTAGTCCTGTCTTGCAATATATTTTGCAGATTACTTTTATTTATTATGTTAAATCAACCATGCCATCTATGGCTTTAAGCTCTAAAACTGCTTGGAGAAGTGAGAGCCTATTTCAACAATTTGTAAATAAACCAACATGTCACACAGCGTACTACTGAATGTTGTGAAAGTACTGTATGCCCATAAGTTCTCTGCTCACTCGGATGATATCATAGTGCTCATTTTGATGACTCTCTTTGGCACTCTCAAACAAGAGACAATCCACACAGGACCCCTATTATTATGTGGAGCTGAAACATGCATTATGTAATGTAAAATGTATTTTTCTAGTCAGCTAAATATAATGACTAAGGATACATCTCAAGGCATGGTATACCCCTTCGCAATATTCATAAAATCCGTAATGAAAAACAATGTGAACAGGGCTCCTTTTTAACTATAGCGACTCAAGAAATCTAAAAGAGGACAGTGACCCAAAAAAAAATGTTTTCACTCTCTCCCTGCCTCAAGACAAATATTTTATTCAGAACATGTGTGGCAGCTGTCTGTGTGTTCTCATCAGAATCCAATAGAAATAAAGGGGGGGTGTTGTGCTGTTAATCAAAAAGAAAATAGTGTGCAGCACAGAGAAGCAGCTAGTGGAAAGACCTGCCATAAACAAGTTTGCCCTCAAAACGTAAAAGCATGCTAGCATGCTGACATTTCACTCTCATGTGACAAATAAGGAAGACCCATGGGACGTCCCCCTGTGTGTCCTCTCTCACGCCCGATCTCCTAGCAGCTATGTCAACTGGCGTTATTCTCCAGACATAAGCATGAGCGCATCCGAGAAGAGGCCACCCTTCATGTCAGCGCCTCCACTGCCTCCTGCGCTTACCCGAATGTGTGTCACCTTTGGGAGATGGAGGGGGATGGGAGTGCAAACGGTCACATGTGATGGCTGATCATCAAAAGGAAAGCGACAGTTGATGGCTCTTTCACATATGCTGCCCAAAGGCTTCACTAGGCTTCACAGGCTTGCTAAATATGACAGTGGAAACACACACACACACACACACACACAAATGTTTGTGGGTTAAACACTATGCTTGAGAAATTATATTGTGAAACTCATTGTGAGTTTTTAGGTCCCCTTAGGTTGACAGGAAATAAGTCAAATAAGCCTGGCCAGTAAATGGATGCATAGCCAAGAGTAATACAGAGTATATCTAAAATATAATTGGGCTCTAAATGCATCCTCAATCCAACTATCCCACCAACCTCCTTCAAGCAACAGTTATAAATATCACAGTAAACATGTCAATTACAGGCTAATCCTATTTATTTGGTGTGACCCAAAACATCAACTCCCTCCCACATACATAAGTGCTAACCAATAGGAGGCCGAGTCTACCATTAGCACTGTCACATCCTCAAGGCTTGAGATAAACATGCAGAGGTTAGATGTCAAAGTGACAGATCATAATTGGCTTTAAGTGAACGAGTGTAATTTCTGCTAGTTTCGTTCTGTTCTACTGCCAAAAGATAACCGTTTGTTCCTAGGCAAGCGTGACACCCGGCATGATATACTGTATTTAAATATTTGTTTGCTTCCACACACTGCATGGAAATCAACTGTTGACCAATCATCTTAAATTTTCAGTCTTTTCAACAGCTCAATCCCTTCCTACAAGAATGCCTTCCTACACACCGTGTAAACTGAGATTTTGACCACATTTCTTGTGATATTCTTTTTGTGTGATGAATAACAGACTCAGACTACTGGAATAGTGTTAACTGTATCTATTGAATAACAGACTCCAATAGTGTTAACTGTATCTATATTCAAAAAGGGTTTACATTGCTTTGATGTTTAAAGCCTAACTCAGGCACACACTACATTACAAAAGAACATTGCACTGTCAGTTTGCAGATATGGAGCACTTGGTAAAAATCATGTATGTATTCTGAATATGTATATATGTATGTATATATTTCAAAACATACGCTAAATGTTTAAATATTCAGCTAATGCGTACCTGAGAGGGAGCTACATGCACACCAAACATTTCATCTGTATAAGCTACATGTAAATCAAGACCTTTGTGCAAGCAAATAGGCATTAATGTTGGTGAGCAACATATATTTTATATATTTTATTCCAAGTTTTATACAGAGAGGTCATTGCCAGAATTAAGTTCTCCAAGTACCCAACTACTAAAGTGCCAAATTACACCGACCAAATACAGTTTATTCTGCAGCCTCAACTTTGACAAACAGCAAGATAAAAGTTATACAAATGCGTTCGGCTACGTGACCAATCTTTAGAAAATACGGGAACGGAAATTAGGCATTTTTGTTTACAGAAGGGCTGGTCAAAGTAATTATGTTTTAAAACCTTCCAACATTTGGTGACTGCTCTTGTTTCTTCTTTTTTAAGTAATTTGAGAAACAATTCCGCTATTAAGATAATTGTATTAGTCACAAGCTGCACTTTCATCTATTTGCTTTAAATTTAGCATTTTACATGCTAATTTATAATAATAGTTATAATAATATTACAAATATTAATAATAAAATATAATAATAATAATAATGATAATCATAATAATAATAAAAATAGTAGACTGCATTTGATATAGCACTTTTCTAGACACCCAAAGCGCTTTACACTATACTTTAGTGGGGGACTCACAGTTTGGTCGCCATGCTTATGGTAAGAAAAACTTTTTGACCAAAAATATATGCCGCACAAAACTACATAATATATGTGAATATGATATGTGAGGGAGCAGGTATTTAACTGCACAGCTTGCCCATGGCAGCTCATTAGGCCTGTACTGTGCAGTGGTAGGTGGTGTGCGGATACTAGTGCACTTGCTGAGGGTGTAGACTGGAGTACATCCAGGTGCTCTCCTGCTGTCTACGGCGGTTAGAGCAGCAGTCAATCCCCTAACTGCCTCTTGTCACAGCACATTGGTTCTGATCCGTGGCTTAGCTGGTGCAAGGCGCTTTCATCCCAATGCCCTGCATGTACTCCCCTCAGCCCTGCTGACTTCCCGCCAACTCCCACAGTACATCCACGCATGTACCAAAATCATGTACCTGTGTCTCGGCGATAAAGCCAGGCCAGGACACAGTTCCAAGATGGACGTTTGTTCCCCAATTAATCTTCGGGATATATTAGACAATTGTGTTTGTGGTCAGCCTGGACTCTCCTGCTCTTATTAAGTTACATGCATTTCACTGCCTCATTGTCAATACTTTTTTACTACTTTATTTTCTATGTATAATAGTGATGATTATGAAGATGATTATACTGTATATAGCTACTTCATGCAATAATCTATTATTTTGAACCTTTCTTCTGTTGCAATATGTTTATTATACAAATTACACATGCAACATAACACATATTGATATGAGCAACAAAGGTCCCAACTTTTTTGATATTCTGTTAGTTGCTTCCACTTTTGAGTAAAGTTTATCAAGATCCATATTATCCAGGGTGTTGTCACGGATGGAACCAAGGACCCTCCCACCGCCATGGTCGGTTGGCTTGAGGTTGGACCTACTGATGAGTCTTGACGAGCACGGCCCACGCTCGTCACTAGGAGCGCTGGACGAAAGCGCTTGCAGAAGGAACCCCTACATCATACTCCAACCAGATCAGCCGACGACTCCAAGTCCATGGCCAAGTATTGAAGAGTGGTCTCCAGATCCTGTTTAACTCTCTCCATCTGACCATTGCTCTGGGGGTTGGTACCAGACAAGAGACAAACAATGGCACCAATCAAATGGCAGAAGGCCTTCCAGAGCAAGGACGTGAACTGAGGCTCTCTGTCACTCACCACATCTCTAGGCAGGCCACGGATCCTGAAGACATTATGTAGCACAAGCTGCGCAGTTTCGGAAGCGAATGGAATCTGTTTCAGGGGAATGAAGTGAATGGTCTTGGAAAATCGGATCACCATCACCAGGATGAAAAAGTGGCTGTTGGACTCAGGAAGACCTGTGATGAAATCCAAAGATACATGAGACCATGGACGGGAGGGCACTGCAAGAGGATGAAGCAGACCGGCTGGTTGAGAGTGAAGGCTTGTTCTGATTCGATCCCAATTCAATTCAATTTATGGGGTCATTATTGTAGCAAAACTATTTGCAAGTGCGTGTGGAGAGTTGTGTATCTGTATCTCAATCTGTGCGTGCGTAATCAGGTTTGTAAGTGTATAAAAAATATCCGTCTGTATTCAGATTTGCAAGTTTATTGAGAGTTGTATATGTGTAGACAAATCTGTGAATGCGTGCATAAATCTGTAAATGTGTAGACAAATCTGTAAATACGTACGTAGATATTAATGGCTAAAAGTCTAAGTATTTTGCTGGAAGAGCTTAAAATACAGACAAGCATAAATTACAACTCACGCGGGCCTCTCAATTGGATGTGTATTTACACGTGACTTTTGCTAGACTTCTGCCGTGGCAGAGATCTGCATTCTCAAGATCTGTGCGTGTGTAGCGATTTGTCTGTGTCGAGATTCGTCTGTGTGATTGAGATCCGTCCGTGTGGCGATTCGTCTGTGTGTAGTTTACATTCTCAAACACAACTTTCAAATGATTTATTGCATTCATATGGAAGCCCTAAACTGCCATTCATTCATATGCAATATGCAATATCAATTAATCCATTGCTTACACTGGGTGCTACTAATAACTATTGCTCACTGGGTGCTACAATACAGCGTAACGTGACCGCGGACTGATTGACCGGCCCATTTTAGCCGCCAGAATTTAAACATTGATTGGATGCAGTGTGTCGAACAGCACAGCCATATAAGAAAGGCAAATAAAGGTTTACGACGGGCAGTTCCACAACCAGACCAAAATGCGAACGAACCCCCATAAATATCCGTCCATAGACGTTGACGAACTGAATAAAATTATTATTTAGCTTAAGAGATGGTTTTGTGAAGTTACATTTAAACGTCACATTAAGATATCATGCCATATGCTGCACTAGGACTACTGCTTATACAATGTAATTATTTGCACTATAGGCTATCAAAAGCTGCTGCAGTCAAGTTACTATAGACTACTTCACTATTGGTTTTACTGTAGACCGTGCAGTGCTAGGTTAGGCCCTATAATTTTGGTTAATTCTGATATAAATAACCATATAGCCCCTCAGGCTTACAGTAGAATCATATGCACTTCTGATGAAAAAGACACGTTTTGTGTGAACCAAAATGTGTTTATAAAAGTTAAAGGTAGATGTGTGACAATTAAGCTGTATTCTATTAAATAAAATTTTATTTAATTTTTTTTTTTTAATATTTTTATATTATTTTAATAATTATTGTTTTCTAAATACTTTGTAATTTTATGCTGTTTTACAATCATAGTTGTATTTTCAATCATATTTTTTTATTTGTTTAAATTTAGATTTTATTGTATTCTCTGTTATGTGAAGCACATTGAGCTGCACTTGTTGTATGAAATACGCTATACAAATAAAGATTATTATTATTATTATTATTATTATTTATTAAAATAACTTCCGCCATGCCAATATAAAATGGCCAGTTGTGCCCCTCAGTGGCGTGTCCAGGGGGTGGCCTTGGGTGGCACGAGCCACCCCCCCTCATCCGATTGGCCACCCCGTGTGCCACCCCACTCTCCTCAACTATGGTTGGCTATCGCCAGTCAAAAGCGGGAGTGAATTTGAACAGTAAAGCGAACTTTTGTTAATGGGTGCAATTCAGTCTTAAACCTGAGAGGCAGTAATGCCGAAATAGTGTTTATAGCCTGCCAAAAACCTGCAGAAAAAAAAATGTATCGCGATTTGAAGTGGAGGACTTAAACCACACCACACGAAAAAGAGTAATCGGATCCCTGGTGACTTACGCTTCTCTCGTTTTGGTGCTTGTTACTCCATGAGGAAGATGTGAGTAGACCCTTTGATACACATAGGTCTATTGTAACAGTGGTTGAAATGTTTTAGCTGGTTAGCAAGCAAAAACATTTTTTATATTTGTCATAATACTTAACTTAGGTGCAGGTCAGTCATCATCTCAGCTTGCTAGCAAACATGTCGTCAATGTTTTGGTTATTTTTAACAATGCTAACACTAGGCCTACCTAATGTTATGTAAATCTGTCAGGTAACTTAAGTGGCCTGGTTTTGCGTGTCGCAAAAATTGTGTATGTAATAAAATTAAACGTCATTAAATTATTACAGTATGAAAAGAAATCAGAACATTAAGGATTTTTTGGGAAGAAAAAAAAAACAGAAATTGCCAGGCAGGACAGAGCAGCCAGCAGTGCTAGTCAATCAGACGAAGAGAGTCAGCTTGACACTGGTAGTGGTAATGTAGAACAGGAGCCTCACACTTCAGCTCTACACATAGGTATGTATGATGTTCCTGATAGTTCCAGATTTCTCTAGAAAGAACTTATAGGATTGCCTTGATAATATCAAGGACATTCTGGGTAACTATCAGACATTGAAACTAAAGTCTTGTCAATTATAAGTTCAGCAGCGCAGTTGTCATTATAACATATCACACAGCCTAATTTGAAAAAGACTGATTTTGTTATCATTCTGAATCACAATTTATGTTTTGTAGACTCAGACAGGGATACTGGCGATGAAGGCACTTCAACTTCACATCAGGGTGTGTACGCATTTTCCTTCTTCAAAATGTATACTGCTTTGGCTTTCACTCAATGCCAAGCCCAAGTTTTATTAAATCAATGTAGAATATAAAAATATAAGCAATAATTGACATCCCTGTATTGCTTCAGGTGTGTCAAGTCAACTGGCTGACAGTAATTACGATACTGCAGTTCCACCTACATATCTACCTGATGTACCTGCAGTGTCACTTGGGGGGAGTGATGTGGCAGCCTTTGTTGCCTCACCTGGACCTCATGGTATGCCTTAATATTAGTTTTCTATAAAATGCCTCCGATGAGCATTTCTGTCACAATAAGTCATATGTGACGCACACAAAACTTAATGTTGGATCTGATTTTCATGCGTTTGTCACTTTCAGATATCTCACAGTCAAGAGCAGAAGGTCCCACTCAACTTTGTTTAAAGGTTTTTCCCAAAACCATCCAAGGGGAGAAGAGAAGGTCGTTCAATCCATTATGGTATAAGAAGTATTCATGGCTAGAATACTCCCAATGTAAAGATTCATCCTACTGTTTTGCATGCAGACACTTTTCCCTGCCCAATGCCTCAGAAATGTTTTTAACTCTGAATCAGGCTTTGCGCATTGGAAAAAAGCAATGTTCAAAGATGGTGGCTTTAAGTTGCATGAGAAATCTGAGTCTCACATTAATGCCATGTTTGCTTGGACTGAGAACAAAAGGGTAGCACTTACAGATTCTTCTATATTAGACATGCTAAACACAGAGTAAAAAAAAAAAAGTAGAAGAAAATCGTAGTTACATTAAAACCATTACTGATGTACTGCTTTTGACAGCAACCCAAAATATAGCTCAAAGAGGCCACCGTGAATCTGATGAATCTGACAACAAAGGAAATTTCTTAGAAATGATCGCTAAACACAAACCTATGGTAACCCAAAAAATGAAGGCACAAGGTAATGCAAAATACACAAGTAATACCATCCAGAACGAAATTCTGCAGTGCTTAGCAAGTATGGTGTGTGATTTCAATTGTGAAGGAGAGTGAATTTTTTTCTGTTATTGCTGATGAAAGCAAAGATCTGCAAAAAAAAGAGCAGCTGTCGTTAGTAGTTAGATATTACTACAACGGGGCCGTTCATGAAAGCTTTCTTGATTTCCAGCATGCTCACCATTTAGATGCCAAGGGGCTCAGTGAAATGATCACCCACTGTTTAGAGAGCTAGGGCCTTCAGTACAAATCAAATCTTGTTGGACAAGGATATGATGGGGCCTCAGTGATGAGTGGTAAACACTCAGGTGTGGCAGCCAGAATTAAGACAGAGGCAAAAAATGCATTTTATGTCCACTGTAACGCACACTGTCTGAACCTGGTCTTAGTTGACACTGTAAAATCAGTTCCAGAGGCAGACTGCTTCTTCTCACTGCTTGAGAAGCTATATGTTTACATGTCAGGATCTTACGTGCACCAGAAGTGGCTGGATGTTCAACAGGAGACATATGATGGCCAGCCTAGGGAGTTACAAAAACTCAGTGATACAAGATGGGCATGTAGAACTTTGGCTTGCAGGAACTTGATGGACAGGTTACCATCTGTGCTCTTCGAAACATAAGCACAGAAAATCATAGAGACAGGTCCATTGATGCTTGAGGTCTGCTTGCACAGATTGATCTCACATTCATAGGCCTCCTTGGAACCTTCCGAAAACTGTTTGGAAAAACAAAGTTGGTTTCTGACCTGCTACAGTCACCCTCAGGAGATTTAGCTATGGCAGTAGACATGGTGCAGTCACTTCAAGATACATTTCAGGAATACAGGACTGAGACATTTTGTGATCAACTGTGGCAGGACATAGTAGAGACAGCCAAACAATGCAATGTTGTTGTTCAGAATAGTGAGAAGAAGAGATCACAAAAAGTTAGCTCCAAACTTGGTGGGTCTTATGTGACATGCACTATAGGCCTGCGCAAAGGTAATGACGACAAAGACTCATTCAGAAGGGGACTGCTCTACCCCATCCTTGACTCCATTATTGGTGAAATGGAAAGAAGTTTCTCAAAACCAAATTGTTTAATAATGAAAGGTATGCAGGCCCTAAAACCTAAAAGCAGTACGTTCCTTCAAGATGATAAAGTATTTGGCTTGGGTGAAATGTATGGTTGCGATCATGAAGATCGCATTCATGAGCTTCATGAAGCTAGGAGAATTTTGAAAAGGAAAGCTGGGAGTGGGGAGGAACAGTTGGCAAGGCTTCTAGACTTGACTGTGTTTTTAGAACCCTACCAAGAGGTGTTTCATGGGCTCTTCAGGCTGTGCAAAATAGCAATAGCCTTACCAGTCAGCAGTGCTGCCTGTTAGCGGAGCTTTTCAGCTCCAAAGCTAATAAAAAAACATTTGCGGACAACAATGATAGATGCCAGGTTAAGTCATTTAGGTGTGCTAAACATTGAGTCAAGGATAGCTAAGGCATTGAACATGGATGACTTCATGAAGGTTTTTGCAAGCCAACACAAGAACAGGCAAATTAAACTGTTTTAAACGGACTCTGACTTGTGTTGCAAGAGGCAGCAACCATATTGTTTAAGCAGAGTACAGGACAGGTGTGAGGTGTTTAGTGTTTACCCATGTGTCTGTTCTTGTAGCACATTTGAAGTTTAGCAAAATGTTAAGGAAATATTTATTTTCAGTACATTTTTATTTATTATTGTGGCACTTTATACTGTATTACTGAATGTTCATTGTTTTCTTTTTTATTTGTTTAATGATTAAAGTATGGACGCTTTATTTAAAGTATACGGTGACACTTGTGTTTGCTAAGATACAAAATAGTGAGTTACAGTAAATTAATCCAAAACTGACATGTGTTTGTTTGCGCAGTCGCACCCTTATAGGTATTTGTTAGGCCACCCCTTCAATAATCAGTGCCCTTCTTGGGCCACCCCAGTCAAAAAGGTCTGGAAACGCCACTGGTGCCCCTCACAACTCTTCTACCATTTATTTAGTATTTGTCTTATCAAATTTCTCTTGCTCACTTATTAAAAAGCAAGGAAAGTTGGATAAGTTGGAGATTAAACGGTTTACACTTTCATTAGTAGCCCAAGTATAACGTTACCTTAACTTAGCTAAATTAATACTGCGTTAGAGAGCAATAACTTAAAACGTTAACATCTCTAGAAATATTGCAACAAATTGCAAAACAATCGACCATTAGCATATCGTTCAAGTTTCATACTTCTCTACTGAGACACAGGTACGAACATCGACACACGGGCGGATCACTGTCTCACAGACGGATCGCTACACACGCACAGATCTCGAGAATGCAGATCTCATTGCAAATAGTTTCGCTACAATAATGACCCAATTCAATTCAATTCAATTCAATTCAATTCAATTCAATTCAATTCCATTCCATTCCATGCCCTGAAGAAAGCTGTTTGTGCCGCTATCCGTGGGCTGTTATCTAAGTCCTGTTTTAACATGCATATATTTCGAACTTGGTTATGATATAACCATCTTATTAAAGATTTTTTAACAAAAAGACTTTGCCTGAAGACTGCCTTGGACCTTCTTTCTCTTTTTTTATTTTTTTATTCCCTACCAAAGAGCACCCTCATCACATTTATTTGAACTTCTGAGCACTCCAGACTTTTCCATTCTAGTCCATTTAAAAGCATCAACAATTAATTTACTTTACAAAGCTGAGGTAAAATGGTAATAACCGCAAAACATCATGGTCATTATGGTGTTATCGCATAATCAAATATTCCTAAATAATACACAAATGCAATAAATAATAATGACTAATGGCAAACAACTTTTTCCAATTTTGTCTCCACATTCATCAGATTTTGCTCTGCTTCATTGAGAAACTTTATATTTTCTTTTTTTATCTTTTCATAGAACAGGTTGATGTACCTGTATATCTCACTCTGATTAGGACCTGTTGATTACATGGAGTGTCGTTTTACTGACCGATCCAGATTTTTTAAGGCAGCAAATCCGTGTCTTGTCCAAGTACTACCTGAAGTACAGAACAGTAAACAAGGCCAGCAAAATCGGCGGTTTGTAATTGCGCTGCCTGTCAGCCACTCCACTTGGTTATACCAGTGACAGTTCAATGATCTCCCCTTCCTTTTAATACGAACCTTCTCTGTATACTAAAGTACTAAAAGAAGATGCTAGCAACCGATCGACCACATTCTTGGCCTTGGCCATTTTTGTCACGGTGGGCACTGATGGAATTAGCAATAATTTTAAATTAGGAAAAAAATATTTTGTTTCTTACTTGTGTGGCTTTCAAATTGACCTAACTTCCGCAATTTTATTTAATTATTTAAACGCTGTATTGACAAATCTATCACTGCTTGACTTTGCAAATAAGTTTTCTCAACCAAATCTCTCCACTAACTGCTAAAGCGTATGCTTGAAATATAACATTAGGTTATTGCGATAAGCATGGCTGGACGCATATCCGAAGGCTAGCCTCCCCTGAAAAGTATACAAATTGCATTTGATCCAATAAAAGAGCGTTTATAACACACGTGATTGTTCTCATTTTGTATTTAAGTCTATTGGAGATAGGAAAAACCAGAGGCAGTGCCTCCAACCATCTGAAAGTGGTGAAACAGGTTTTGTTATATATTGTTTATAATGTCACATTTATCCTATAAAACACAATTAACAAATTATTGCAATAAATGTTTTTTGTTTTTTTTTACACTTTTTTAGATAATATTATAGATGACCTGAACAAAATTATTATTGTGATTGTGTAATATAATTTCTGTAAAACAATTGGAGGCCACCGCCTCCTTGCATCCCCTGAGAAGCCTCCACTGCTTCAGACTGATCAGCTACACGATTTAACAAACCAAAGTAACTGTGTAGATTTTGGGAGCTACTCACACGAAATCAACAGATGGAACTGAATCATCCACATAGACAAACTCATTCCTTTGACCCTGTAAGTGAAATTTTGGCATCCTCACGGATGTTCAAGCCTAAGCTGTTGTTCCAATGTGGGGGAAGGGTCAGAGTGAAGACCAGGTCACGAAAGAGACAGTGCATGTGCCTTTTGGAGACACTGAAGGCTAAAGTTTTGTGTCTTAGACATAACATAAAATTATGTTTACATGTCCTATGTACGTGTCCTTATTAATGCTGATTACGTCCACTCCCCTCCACCTTGACCAATGGAATGATTGTTTATTTTAGACCAATATACTTGTTTCAACCTTGTCAACTAATCAGAACTTGCTATGTCGTTAGACTTATCTGACCGTAGTAATTTCTCTGTGTACAGACTCTGAATCAGACTGTAGTCATCAATACAATTGTAGTTGATCATTTCATGGTTTCTCACTCTTATTAATTGGTTATTTTCTGTCATAGATTGAAATGATCTATTACAACCCCAATGACCTGAACCAGGTTCACAGTTGGGATTGGAAAAAAAATAATTTATACAAAATGGGTTACCTTATCTGTAAATCATTTGAAGTTGATGTGGTAGACAAAAGTATACAGCAACTTTCCTGCCCCGTCTCTCAGCCAAACAAAGAAACACAGACGCTTTCACGCATACGCCTTGATGACTTTATTTTTCTAGCTGGCATCATTTCCCAATATACCACTTAATAGGAACTGTTACATCGGCCATCTGGGGTCGAGTCAATTGCCAATGTGTCTCGATGGACAACGTGAATAGACATTCCACTGATTACTACTGGTGCGTTATTTTTATTGACCACTAAGAACATAGATAGCAACGCTATCCATTGGGGAGCATGGGGCATAAAACACCCTAATGCTTTCTTACACTGGGTCGAATCCACCAACTGAATCAAACCCACAGCTGCTATGAACCAGACAATCCCATCTGGCCAACAATTTGTAGGCCATTTGTTTACATAGCTGGTCATTCCTTTTCGTTTCTTCAACTGAAGCAAGAGAGCGTTGAGTTGTTCACATGTAAAACCACAGATCACATCAGGCGTAACAACTCCTTGGTTTTGGCCACTGAGTGTTATTTTGGTTAAGGTTATTGACTGTTCTGGCCGACAGCTGAAGCTGCCAAGAGGTTGTATATGGGGGCAAAATGTATTTTGTAGCAAGTCCTCTCCTTTTCAGTCCTTGTCTGCACCCGGAAGACAGAAGAGTGGGCGGATTTTGAGGTCAAACCTCCTCTGCTGATATAGAAGTCCAGATGGCTATATTTTCAAAAAAATGGTGCTTCTCGAATGAGGTAAGATGACAGTTTGAATTTAAAGCAATTTCCTATTACAAATTTAAATGGTTTGAATTAACCTGTGGTGAGTGATATATATATATATGAAATAAACACATACATTGCTCCAACAAATACAAACTTATTTGCACCATGCATCGCGGTCTCAAACATGCGCACACACACACACACACACACATACGCGCTTCCAAACGACATGTGGCCCTTTGCGGTGTCACATATTTGACCACATGGGGAAATTGTGTGATGAAAAATGTAATAACACAACACATCGCTGTGCCTACGACAAAGTCAGCAAGTTCTCTTAACATAATCATCAGAGCATCCACTGCCTCCCTCTCCCTCAGAGAGTCACGGCTGGAGGGCAATAATGAAACCCAAACTGAAAAACAACAGCTGTGGTGGGAGTGCCACTCATCTGTTGATGGAGCCACACTCCAGTCCTACAACTGTTTGGGTCAAATCCTCACAGGGAGAGCGGCTAGGGCACAGCGTATCAAAATGGCGGTTAGGTTACCTCCTTGGTTCCTTGAATAAACCTTTACAGGGGTGTAAAACTTACTCAGTCGGTGACGGTGTCTAAAGCGGTTTTGGTGCTGAATTGGCATGGAGAGATGAATCGTACGATTAAAAAGCTCAGGTGTCTTACATTTGCCTCTTCTATAGTCCAACAATACCCACTTATGGAGATTTTTTCACTTTATGAATGTGAGTGAAGGAGAAAGGAAATGAATGGCCACACTTTTCTCAGTATCTACTAAAGCAATTAATTAATACTAATCTTGATTATTTAACCAGGTAAGTCACCTGAAAATGAGTTCTCTTTTACAGTGACAACTTGGCAAAGTGGCAGGCAGAATTACAAATAACACAAACACAATTAAAAAGTACACACATTTAGCAAAGGCAATGATCCTTAAAAGCAAGCACAAGAGTCAATCAACAATAAATCAAGCTGAAAATTATAAACACTCTGAGAAACAATGTTAGTTAACTTCAGCCCATGTTGCAAATTCATGTTGCAAATCCAATCATGGGTTGCTGCATACTGAAAGGAGTTACACCTGGCTACAGGTGACACTCTTAGAACAGCTACAGTGATGAGAACTTTAGGAGAGAATTATAGGATAGAGCTATGCTCAACAGGCACTGTGGATAGAGAGGGACTTTTTCAACTATAGTTTTATAAATAAATATAACAATATGCCAAGTGCCTATTGCGCAGGGATGGCCAGCCTACCAAGGTGTGAAGTTGAGAATGATAAGTACCGTTGCACCGATGACAAATCTAATTAGAGTGGTAAACAGTGCTGTAGTACTTGAGTCCAGGACTCGGACTCAAGTCTGACTCGAGTCACAATTTTTGAGACGTGACTCGTGACTCGGACTTGGACTCGATGAAATGATGTCAGTTGTTTTTAATTAACTTCGATCATATTCTAAAGCTATAATACAATTTTGTTTCCAGCATATACGTCTTGTTACATTAGTGGTTTTTTTTGTTTGGTTTTTGTTAAAAAACATTTTTTAAATGTGATGCTCCTCAGTATCAGCAGCACATATCAATACAATATATTCATGAATTTGTGGCCTTACAGTTATTGTGAGAACCAGTACAGAATAATATGACGGGACTCAGATTTAGACATAGGGACTTGTGACTTGACTTGGACTCGACTTAGACTGGACCTACGGTGACTTGGGCTTGGACTCGAGTACTGGGAACTTGGGTGTTAGTGACTCGACTACAACAGTGGGTACAAATAATACAACTTTGCTATTACCGATTTAGAGGCAGAAGTATACACAACATCAGCATGATCAAAAATAGAAAGTAACTAAGTTTGTAGTAGAGTGCTTCTTACTGAGCGAGTAAAACAAGACGATTAGGGTTGGCGATCGAAATGTGGCACCGACCGAATTTAGGGATCCACCGATGCTGATGTTTAAAATACCAATTTGGCCGATAGCCGATGTGTTTAGGCCTATTTTGTTTTCGTTATTTATTCCCCCTTTTGTGCCAGGGACACAAAGAAATCTTCATAATAAAACATTATTTTTGAAAAAGGATGTTCATCTTCATTAAGAATGTAATCGATCAAGAGATTCAAATTAAATGATTAAATTGAACAGTCTGCGGTCTCGTCTTTTGGTTGAAATCCACGGCGCGTGTGTATTCGTACCCCGTGTTTTGTGCCTTTAAGAAGCATTTGTTCATGAGTGAAGTAATCACATTGCTGCTAGGAGACGATAGTTTGTCATTAGAGCTTAAGACAATCTGTTGATTAGTGTATTGGAATTACACATTCTTTTTCAATTTTAACCTACCTCCCGTGACTCAATAAACGGAGTTGAACAGTCTCTCTTCTGCAGTGTGGTTATTGGATGAGGAGTTATCAGTCTGCCAATTTATACAGGGTGCATAAGGGTGACAATTAAATTATCGAGACGTATGCGGAATGCTAACTTAAAATCGAAGAGGGTGAGCTATTGAACTATGAAACAAGCTAAAACAAAGTCCAGTGTGGGAAAATTTCACACACAAACAACTGAAACAAGTGCATTGCCACCACAGTGATGCAGTTCTGAGTTCTGACTAATTTCGTTGACGTTAATACCGGTGTTGTGCTGAAATTTGACCGGCTGCCGAAATTGAATTTGAGCACAAATTCAACCATACAAATGTATGAAACAACCTTTAATATTTCAAAGCCCACTCTGAAATATTACCACATAGCTGACAATTTCTTTCCCTCTTATTTTAATACAAACAACATTTAGACCAGGCAAGTTGATGCAACATAAACATCGGCGAATGCCATCTTATTTGCCAATAGGCCGATGGCAGTCAACACGGTCAACATCGGCCAAAACCGATGTACGGCCGATACATCAGTGCATCCCTAACCGAATTATGTCGGTCCTACCGAGTATACTTTTTTTTTTTTTTTTTTTTTTTTAATGAACGGTGCCAAATTTCTATACTTTACGGTAGACGAAGTAAACGATATCGCAGCCAGCCAATCACGACCGGCGTTGTTGTACAGGCAACTTTCCTGACAAATCAGCATGAAGCTATTTGGGGAACGAGACTGTCTAGAAGTTGAAAGCGGGGTATAAGAATTCAGTGAAGTAAAATTGCGCTAGCAAAGAGCTTGCGTTCAAAAGTTTGGTTATATTTTGTCAAAATTGACAGCATAAGTGTTAAATGCAACCGCTGAAAGAATAGAGTGACCAAACGTCACGGTTTGTCCGGGACTGTCCCAGTATCAAGCTGGGTGTCCCGTGTCTTGATATGTAAAACACAAAAATGTCCCGGTTTTCAACATTAACTACCAAATTGTTTTCACCACAATTAAAATTATAGTAATCATACTTGTGTTTTCAGCGCTTACATAGACGCATGTTCTGTCACATTTAGTTTAACGTAGTAAAGTAAAACATAAACAATGCATCACACCTTTGTATTCCACGCTGATTTATCTTTGTGTAAATCTATCAATGTGTCGTTGTCAATGCTGTTACTATGACTCATGCATGTGTGCGTAAAAAGGGGTCCCGGTGTGGTCACCATGTGCAGGGTATTATAAAATTCTAGTCTGTATGATTATTTTCCTTCATAAGAATTGTAAAGATACTAGTACTTTTATATTTATAAAGTGCTGTGTTCATGTGTTCATCTGATTTGTAGGAAAATGCCCTCAGATTAAAGCTGTCAGTCTGCGCTAAGACCTCATTGTCATTGCATCCTTTAAATCTCAAAGTGCTACCATACAGAACCAAAATAACATGTGTTAACAGATTATAATTATGCAAGTTATGATGTTCATTGTATAATAATTTGTAGAAAAGTAGGTGGCCAATAATCCTATTACGTTTTTATAATATGAAGTATCGGAAAAAGTATTGTAAAGGTATATCAATATAAGGTATTGATTTTGGTATCGGTATCGAAAATTTTCAAACGATACCCAACCCTAGTTGCGATAAAGAAATCCAATTTTTCAATGTGAGTTTTTTTTAAGTGAAAGTGTTCCATAATTATTGTGTTGTGTTGTGTGATTTGGGTTGCTTTCGGTTATGTTGGCATGCAGTGTTTTTTATATTCTTTTCTAATTTGGTGTGTTTACTTTGTTTGAAGTATATTATTTTGGTTGCAGTTTTTAACTAAAAAGTGCCTTGATCCCCCTGTTACCAATGACTTAATTGAACTTGAAGGACAGGACGATCAGCCAAGGGAATGTGTGGCCGTTGGCCAGTTGGACAAAGGGGATCGCGAGCTGGGGGTTGGACGATTTTGTTTTATTACTATATAGGTGCGGCGTTGATGCAAGATGGGGGAACAACTCAAAGATAATATTTAAGGAGACCGGAGGCAGGACTGTGAAGGGGAACGCTGGTGACAACGATACAGCACAGAGCACGATGTGCGCCCACACGGCACTTCCAACTCACACCTGGATAGTGAGTAACGCTCACTCCCAGGCATATTGTAAGTACTACAGAACCACAGACATACTTGGAATAGCTGACGGGAATCGTGTGTTGCAGTAGTCGTAGGCAAAACAAAAGAGTGCCGGCTGTGGTTATTGACTGAACTGGTTGTATCCAGACTGCTACTGCCCTGGATTATTAGTACGGCTGCGGCCGTGAGGTTAAACCTGTGCAAATACCGCCACTGGTCAAGTTTCTCTTTGTTGCAGCCACGAGCAGAGCACGCAGGAGAAATTGTGCGAATCAACAGAGAACGGTGGACCCAACCAAACTTCCACCAGATCACGGAGGCAACCCCTGAGCGTGACGTCGTCTAGCTAGTGACGCCATCTTTTTAAAAAGAGTGTATTTAATAAGTTGTATATATTTTTAATCTTCATTTGCTCCAATCTTTGCCTTTTTGGTATCTCACACACTGCTCCTCCCTCCCAAAGTGAACCTTTTTGTGTCTCAAGTATATAGTTGAGTTCTTAGGTGCCAATAACCTAGGTGGCGTAGTCGTGCTATTCGCCCGCCTGACAAATTCAACCATCCATCCATTTGCTATACCGCTTATCCTTTGCAGGGTCGCGGGAGGGCTGGAGCCTTTCCCAGCTGACATGGGGCAAGGTACACCCTGGACAGGTCGCCAGTCAATCACAGGGCTGACATAGGGACAGACAACCACTCACATTCACACCTACGGACAATTTAGAGTCACCAATTAACCTGCATGTTTTTGGACTGTGGGAGGAAGCCCACGCAGACACGGGGAGAACATACAAACTCCACACAGACAGGCCCCAGCTCGCGGGGCTGAGTAAAACCCGGAACTTTATTGCTGTGAGACACATAGGGACAGTCAACCACTCACATTCACACCTATTTCCCTGAGCGGAGATGTACATTCAGCAATCGACCACACCAAATGTCCATATATGCCAGATCCTGACATATACAACTATCTTGTTGAATCTGTCTGATCTGTCACTTTTTCTGTCGTGAGTTTAGTCTGCCCAATGTGACTTTATTGTGAACTGAGAAAATCGCAACGTTGCCAACCTGCAACATTACGTGTTAGCATGCTAGCAGCCTCGCCAAGCTAGAGCCCCCACACACAAAGTTAACTAAATTATACGAATATGGGTTAATGATTCAAAGTAAAGTTAGCCAGCTAATTGTGTATGGGTGCGTTAATAGATTAAATCTGAAATGGTCAGACAGCTTTTAGTCATAGTAACACTAGTTTGTTCGCCACCAGCAGTTTTACAGCGATTCAGCCGATTGATTTCCCTCAAAGGAGGTGTGGTTGTTCTGACAACAGGGGAGTGATGCGTGTTTGCTCTGGTCATAGAGATAGAAGTCTCTCTGTGGCTCTGGTCACCTAGTCACGTGACACTTGTCTGGCTCCCCAGTGCAGTTCGGCTTGGATTTGACAAAGCAAAAGAACGAAAATTATAAATGAGCATTTTAACCGTTATTCCGTTTTGCTTTTTTATAACATTCGGTTTTCAAACGAAAAAACGAAAAATCAAGTTGTTTTCTCGTATTTCTTTTTTTTTTTCCAGAACTCAAAAAAACAAATGATTATTGGTTTTCCCCTTTGTCATTAATGTCCTGAAATCCAATTGCCGTTTCGTACACGGACCTAGGGCTTTTCCAATTCCCAACCGGTAACAGACAACAGCGATGTTAACATTGCTAGCAGAAGGCTGTAACTATTATCGGCATAGGCAATGCAAACGAAGGCAATGTATCATTTTGGCATTAATGAAACGCCATGCTATGGAGCTACGATTAATTAAATTAAGAGGCTGAGTGGAACAAGCCATAAATTGACAGTTGAAAGGCACTACAAACAATATGCTGTCATAGTTAATCAGACTTCAGCTAGTTCATGTTAACTTTACTATCCAATTCAAGTCACCAGAATTGTTTCACACTTCACATTCAGCAGTATCTTAGAGTAGGTGTTGTAGAACCAGCTAGCGCTAGTTTGCGTTAGCAGTGTCCAGGCAGCTTCGCCGGTGGGTCCTTTCCTTCACCAGTGGTGTTCTAAAACTTAGAGGGTTCTGACTTCTGAAATGTTTTGCAAATATTTTCCGGTTGTGGGTTTATATCCGAGATATGGTTGAACGACAATAAACTAGGTAATGGTGGCGCACTTGAGTTCCATGCATTAACATAGAAGCGGCCATATCTCGATTGTATTGGTCGTTGATCCCTTGTTCACTTCGTCCACTAGAGAGGCCTAGACACTCTCCCCATTAATTTAAATGGGGGTAAAAAACTGAAAATTATTAACTGGGCACTATCGATTATTTTTTTCCTTTTAACAAGGCCGGGCTATCACGAACAATGCGTTCCACTGTATCCCTACAATTGTTCCCATACGGAAAAGTAATATATTTATATGTATGGTGAGAAATGCTAAACGTATTTACATATCTTACATATATTTACATCAAATCTTAACAGCTGTTTCACTCACTCAGCATCAGCAAAGTAGAATGTATGCGTTAGTACAGTGTGGACTGGAGGAGAGCGGGCTAGCATCCTCAATGCCATCTTAATTCGAAACTTAACGAAGATGCATATCTTGACAGAACCTGTGAAAACGAAGACTACGTTGTTGAATGGCACAATCCAAAACGGTCGAAGCCAAAGGGTGGATGTGCAGTGTGTGCTGCTAGAGTTGTTAAACTTGCGGACAAGTGCTAGCTTGTGTTAGCTGTCTAGCTAAGTTATAGCCAGTAACGCCCTGTTCACAATTCATCCGTTGCGCCGGTGTTCTGAAATTCTGAGCCTCCCCTCAGAATGGGATTCCCGGTATCACATATCATCAAATACAACTGAAAATTTTAAGCAAATACAACTGAAAAATGTTGCCTCCCCTCCAAATGGGCTACCTCAATTGAATAGTATGAGGTAGCCCATTCTGAAAGGGAGAAATTACTGCTAAGAATGCTTTACCCTGTGATTTTGAAGTAAATGCATACTTTTTGAACGCATTAAGGCCCTGCAGTCCATTTTTACAGGGAGAAATGACTGCTCAGAATGCGCTACCCTGTGTTTTGAAGTAAATGCATACTTTTTAACACAGTAAAGCCCTGGTAGCCCATTTTGACAGGGAAAAATTACCACTCAGAATGCGCTACCAAGGAAATACGCATGCACAGTTTGCGAAGGTAGCCCATCCTGAGGGGGAGGCTCAGAATTTCAGAACACCGGAATCTCCATTAATTTCTATGGGGACTTCGTGACGGACTGGTCCCCTAGGCCCTATCGGTTTCCGTTGCAAAATCTTGACGGACACGTTGGATTTTTCCAACTTTTGCGTCAGAGCGGAGCGTTGAAATGAACAGGAAGTGGAATTCTACTACTATCGCGAACTGTTTACTGTTGTACTATCGTTAAATACACATGAAATATATCGATATAATGGAATCAGTTAACATTTGAATATTTATAACCTTATAATAATAATATAAGCATATTCTAAAAGATCGTTAAAATTACTTGTATGTTATTTTCCACTGTAACTTTGTCTGCTATCGCTAAGCAAGCAGCCTCTCTGGCTGCGGTAGCACGAAAGCTGTCCTCTCGTCTACACTTGACCTGCGTTGAGTGCGGACCACACGCACGCTGTAACGGACATGACAGTGAGTAGTGCGCCAACGCAACGGATGAATTGTGAACAGGGCGTAAGGGAATGGCCGGCCCTCTCTGAACCGGAAGTCCTCTGCAAAACAGCGAGCCGTCCTACTGAACGTCCACATCAACATCCAGCAACGTGAAGGCTGGCTCTCTAAACTGGAAGTCCTCGAAAAACAGCGAGCCGTATACAGCATTGTTGTGGACCGTACAGCCACGGCCACTTCGTTCGCTCGTGGTACATGATTCTATTTGAGCAGAGTTCTCAGTTTGTCAGTGCCAAATTCAAGAATATTTTTGAAAGATTGTGGTTGGGTATTAGCTTAATGCGTTTCTGATTGCTTAGTTGTTCAGTGCTTATTTCTGGAATATGCTTTGTTCGTGATGGTGGGATTTAAGTATTTTTAGTCAGTGCGCTAAAATGGAATATTGTTTAAAGATAGTGTTTGGATATTATCATAATTCGTCTCTGATTGCTTATGTGTAGTTAGTTATTCAGTGTGTAATTCTAGAATATAGTAGGGCTATATGCAGCAACAATAGTTAATAATTGTAAATTATGAGTTTATTAGTTAATGAAGTGTATTAATTCATTTCTATGGAGATGATGTGCCCTGCCTGGCCAGCTCTAACACAGCTCAACAGCATTGCGCACTCTTGTAAACATCCCTGCATGGCCAGCTGTACAGCATCCTGCACTCTTACAGACGTGTCTGCCGGACGTCCACAGCAACAGCCAGCAATGCCGAGGCAGTCCCTCTCTCAACCGGAAGTACTCTGAAAAACAGCGGGCCGTCCCACTGGACGTCCACAGCAACATCCAGCTACGCCGAGAACGTCCCTCCCTCAACCGGAAGTCCTCGAAAAACAGCGAGCCGTCCACCTGTCTGGCAGGGACGTCCGCTAGTCTGCCGGAGCCATCCCTCTATTCCGCGAAAAATAGAAGGGCCGTCTTTCTATTAAGAAGGCTGTCCATGGAAATATGCTGCAAGGTTGTGGACCATACAGCCACAGCCACTCCGTGTCTTTTGTGCATTTTTGCATCATTGAATATTTTGTAAAAAAGTTAATTAAGCTTAGCTAAACAATCTTGGTTAACAATCAAGATTTGTATTCTTACATTTGTAGGCCTACAAAATGTTAACATTTTAAAACATTAAAAAAAAACGGACCCCCGGTTGAGAACCTGCTATAGATCGTACCCTGTGAGCACAAGAACGTTGACTTCTGGTTGAATACTGACATAGGGTTTGGACGTTCAAGACCTCCTTTAGCCCTGTTTTCTACCGGCTACAGCATGACCTTGTTATATAAAACACAAATTTGTTCATAATTTTGATATGTATGTTTATATGTAGGTTGAAAGAAAGACAATGTTGAATATTTGAAACGGTTTTCTCTGAGTTCACAGTGCACTGGTAGAAGTGGTAGACGAAATGTGGTCTACATGAAGACGTAATTTGAACACGTTTATGTTTCATGTAAAATGTCAGAAATATTAAGTTTCCACCTCTTTTCAACCAAAAAATGCCCACTGGGTTATTGTAATTTAGCTTGAAAGAAAAGACTATTTTTTCCATGAGTTCAGGAAGGCAAAATGTGGTCTACACGATAGGCTATAATTTGAACGCATTTAATGTTACATTTTACATGAAAGAAATCTACAGCTAAGGCTGCGCTTTGCCAACGAGATGCATATAGGACAACGTTATGGGATTGGGAGCAGTTTTGAATGTAAAACAAGCTATTGGAGGAAAGTAGTCTACTTGCTGACTGATGACACGTGCATGCGCCGCAGTACTGCTTGAAAGAGATAGACATCAAAACAGAACAGGGACTTGCCTCACGTGTGAGAGCTGCATAAGGGTTTCATGGAATGCTGCTTAGCAACCTCATACTTTGTAAGAACTTATACTGATGTATTTCCATAAAGCAAAACTGGAATTGGCACCATTTGTTTTATTTAACGTTGCGAACTATGCAGGCTGGTGTGGCTTAGCTACACGTTAGCTGTGTTAGCATTCTTCTAGCTTGTTGTGCGGCGTTAGCATGCTAGTAGTAGTACATGCTGCCAGACATGCTGTATATTCAATAAGGAGTTATATAGTCAGAGCGTCATTTTATGGTGTAATATAATCGATTTTGGTATCCCCCTTTTATTCCAGGGGCTATCATGAGGTCCAACTCCAGAGCTACTGTCATGCCATTAAAAACAGGCTCTGGTGAGGTCTGGTCGGGGTGGGTTTGAAAGAAAACAATATGTGAAGGAACATTTGTAAAGTGTTTCCACTTTCATTTGTTAGTTTATCTTAAACATGTATTGCTATAATTTTATTTGGGAAAGTGTTAATGTTACATAAATTGATGCTTATTAAATTTTTTTTTATTGAAACTGGTGTCACATGGTTTTCTTTGTTCTTAAACTTTAAGTGGAAACTGAATTTGTTTGCAATTTGCATGACTGTCTTTGGTTGTATAATTCTCATGGTGTAGTAGCAACTACCTTTACTGTATTGTCCAGTTGAAAAGGCATTTATTAAATGGTTAATTGTCAATGGTCAAAACAAGTTCAAAAGTGAAAATCTTTTCAACTTTCAAATGGAGACCTAATTTCGCCAGGTGAAACTTCGGCTGAATGTGAACGTTGAATTAACCTCTCCAAATAGCTGGTAAAAAAAAAAAGACTTCTAGCCCATTTTTGAACGTCCATTGAACGTTGGTATAGCTGTCGTTTTTATGTCTTTGAACCTCTTTTCATCCAATAAAATGCTCACTGGGTAACTAACATATTGCAAAATTACACTGTATAAGAATTATGCTAATACCCACCACTATCTTTAAACAATATTCCAGAATTTCGCATTAAGTAAGTAAGAACTCTGCTCAAATCCCACCCCAGTATCACCACTGGCCGTGGCTGTACGGTCCACAAAGTTGCTGTATATTTCCGTGGACAGCCTGCTTAATGGAAAGACGGCCCTGGCAGATAGGAGGACGGCTCGCTACTTTTCAAGGACTTCCGGCTGAGAGATGGACGGCCTCGGCGTTGCTGGATGTTGCTGTGGACGTCCGGCAAACATGTCTTCAAGAGTGCAGGATGCTGCTGTACAGCTGGCAAGGCAGGGATGTCTACAAGTAGGCTAGACAAACGTAACCGCTCTAATGTAACCAACGACAGCACATTCACGCAGCAGTGTAAAAAATCACGCCATGTAGCGTTTTGAAACAGTTTGAATCGACACAAATGAAACGTTTTTTTTGGTCTGAGTCTTTTAAGTCATTCAAGAGTAGAACTTAGTTTCACAACATTTAAGTGTTAATATCTATAAAGCTCTTGCAAATTCACAGTTAGCTTCCAAATAGCGTAGGTTTTGTTTTTACTCGAAAATATCCTTAACTTTAAGCAGTTCAATACAAAAATATATGTTTTATTTAATATCAAACGAGTGATGAATTAGTTTAAGCACATCTCCTTAAGCCACTGATATTCAATCTTTCCATATTTCTACCGCTATAACATCAGTTGTAATTTTAAAACTCACCACTGCGCGGTGGTGGACGCTGAACTTAGTAAGAATCTGCCTTTTTTAGATCACAACGGCCAGCCAAAAATGGTGCGCCCCTGGCGTTTAAGACAAATTTCCGGTCCCTTCCCATAATATTAAACGGTTAAACTTCGACTCATTTTCAAGAGAACCCCTCTCTGGACCTGACCTTGAGCGACGCCTCCGATCGGTCATATATAAATGACCTAAAATGTGTTTCAAATACTTTACTTGTGTTTCTACTACCCCAAAATGCATCCGTCGCTTGACAGCTTTTCACAGGACATTCCTGGTCTCATTGAGGAGTGAGCCAAATATCAGATCAATTGCTTCGTGGAAATTAGAGATCCGCCCCCTCAAAGCATGTGATACATTTGATGCTTTGAAGTACTTCACTTGTGCCCGGACAGCGGTTAGAGCGATACTGTGCTCCACTAATTTCGTTTGGTTTGTGACGGGAAAACAATATAGAGAGACATAATCTCAGTGTATGTGTTCATTGGTTTTTCATAATTTTGTTATGACCTAACAGCATGCCCGGGAAAATATTAACTTTTGTTGATTATTTCAGTAGAAATCGAAATGATGCGTCTGTGCCTGTAGCAAGCATTACTACTAGCTTGCAAGCTAGTTTGTTTAAGTTTCGGTTAGAATTCAGTTGCGTTGATTGAAATCCATTAAGCAAGACACATTTTTTATGTTCTATGTATGGTTATGTCAGTCGGTTTGGCTACGATTACATAGGCCTATCGCCTAACGCATTACTTGTAAACTTTAGCTGTCGTTGTGAATGTAAGTGGTGCATTGGGAACGTTGTATGGGCCAAGCTTGTTGTTAAATTAATATTGCGGGGTCATTTTAAGTATCAAGGTAATTCATTTGTTAAGGCTCTATTAATGTACCTAGCGGATTTGAAAAAAGTTTCATTTAAAATACTTCTGCTAATAAAGAACTTAATGTGCATGATAAGCGATCCGAAAAGTTGGACCTTTCCTTTCATGTTCCGTTTGATGTCTACCGAAGCCTTGGTTTCTTTTAAGATTGCGAGTGGCATGCATGCCGTATTTGTGACCACAGATGTTATTTAAGCATGCATGAAAAATCAGTGCGTTAAGAAAACAAGATGTATTGGTCAATTTATTGTTTTGTTTAAGTTTGCGGAGCTGATTATGCGTGTACAAATGCAAGTAGTAGTACTTTGGTTCGGAGCCGTAGAATTGTAGTTGACTTGTGTGTCATAGAAAAGCTGTTGTTTGAACATTCGCGGTTTTAATACACGTATTTAATATTTTAGCCTTAATTTACGTAAACGACCATGTTACTGTAAAGGCAGTTCGTTTTCAAATTATCTGTAGCAACTTGTACATTATTTTTCCCAGACAAAGAAGTAAACTAATGTCAAAGTTGGCCATAGGAGGTTTGAGCTTTCGGAAGACACCGCTTGGCTACACCGAAGTATCAACTCTGTCAAATTAAAAACCTTTTTTTTCGACACTAAAACTGTGACTTTTGAGAGATTGAAAATTTATGAATTTGTTTTTATTAATAAACGTTTAGTAAGTAACACAAATTTGGAGCATTCGCTGTTTAATCACTTGATAAAAAAAAAAAAAAGAAAACACGTTTGTCCTGTCTACTACAAGTGTGTGCAACGCTGTTGAGCTTTGTTATCGAGCTGGCCAGACACAGGGATTTTTGTACCATTTTACAGCGCATTTCAAGCACATCATCTGCACAGAAATGAATTAATACACTTTATTAACTAATTAACTCATAATTTACAATTATTAACTATTGTTGCTGCATACCGCCTACTATAGATCGTTACAAACATATTCCAGAATTACACACTGAATAACTAACTACGCAAGCAATCAGAAAAGAGTTATGATAATATCCAAACACTATCTTTAATATTCCAGATTATCGCACTATCTAAAAATGCTCAAAGCCCACCATAGAATCGAACCATGTAGGCTAAACTATAATCCAGATATACGCACTGAATAACTAACAACAACTAGCAATCAGAATCTAACTATGCTAATACCCAACCACTATCTTTAAGAAATGTTCTTGAACTTGGCACTGACAAACTGAGAACTCTGCTCAAATAAAATCATAAACCACGAGCGAACGAAGTGGCCGTGGCTGTACGGTCCACAACGACGCTGTATACGGCTCGCTGTTTTTCGAGGACTTCCAGTTTTAGAGAGAGCCAACCTTCACACGTCGTTGCTGGATGTTGATGTGAACGTTCAGTAGGACGGCTCGCTGTTTTTCAGAGGACTTCCGGTTCAGAGAGGGCCGGCCTCGGCGTTGCTGGATGTTGCCGTGGACGTCCAGCGCTTCTGGGCGGTAACCCCCTCTCGTTGTGTTGCTGTGCCTGCTATACATATAGATCATGTACGTTCTCCAAGCTAGCTAATGCAATATTCTGTATTTAGCTTTGCTTGCTACCAGCCCGCAATGTTAAAAACGATTGTATAACGATGCGTCTGTCAAACAATTCAATCTGTATAGATTAGAGGTGACACTTGCAAATCTTTTACCAATGTGTTTTTTGTCTTTTATAGTGCAGAGCAACTCCATAAAAATGGAGGGAGAGGGTGAGCACGAGGAGGACTTGAGAGCTGGGAGGGTGGTAGTATATGCAAGATGAAGAAGCCATTCTGCTGATATCCAGAAAGGTGACCACCAACATATCTTAAAAACTGTGTGTAAATTTAGCCAGTTTGCTTTAGCCCAGCTACTAATTAGAAAATATTTCCACATGCACAGTCAACAGCGCAGACAATGAAAGGGGCCAGGCAGGCCCAAGTTAAAGCTATATGGAAACAGAAAAAGATAGACTCAAACGTAAGCATATTAATTGCTAGGTGTCGACCATCTATCAGCAGCAGGATGAAATGGGTGTGAGTTTATTGAAGTCCCCTAAATATGCTATGGTCATGACTATTTTTTTCCATAGCAACCTAAGGACTTTGGAGGAGCTGTGGCTGGCCCTTCTAGATTGACTAATCCATTGCTGGATTTACAGCGTGAAATCATGAACTAAAAAAGATATTTTGGATGGCAAGTCAATAAAAATTTGTTGACTGCACTATTATTATGTTTAGAGCTTCGCAATTTGTTTAATTTTCAGGTACCTTGATTCGTTATTCTATTTGTTTTATTGTTTTATGTTGTACCTAGAACTGCCCAAAATCAGGGACTCGATCAAAAACATAAAGGACCTAATAATCCCGCACTCGGTCCAGGCAGGTCGACAGGCCGAAATCCCTGACTTTGTAAGTATCTGCAAGCAATCCTTTAGATTTTTTAAGTATTTTTGCCTATTGTTTCAATTTGCATTGAAACATAAAAATTTGCCACTGTCAATATAGCAGCAAGCTGCAGTATGCAACGTAGAGACGAGTATTTAATAGTCAGAGTAGAAGTCGGAATATGGATACTCCTTTTGTCTTGCAGGTTGAAATACTTGATAACACTTCTGCCTCTTCTCGTTGTGTCTGGTAATTGTTTGTTTTCTGCCAGTTGTTATTCGACTTACATCGTCTCGTGTGAAGAAGGACTTCACTTTAGTCTTCAAAGCAGTTATTATCGTATTAGTTGGAAGTTTTTTTAATGTGCAGACATTTTCACTCATTACAAAACTGCGACGCTTCTTTGAAAAGCCCAGTGCATTCTCTGCAAACCCCAGTAGCCTGTACGTTTTTACAATTCTTCCAACTGCTACCTTTGAAATCAGTTGTTTTTCTTTTTCTTTTCTGGCATTCTTGTATTTACTCTTCATATCAGCAATCAATGCTTTATGATACAGTAAAGTTTTTTTTATTCTGGAGCTTATTTTGCCTGATTTTGTTAACTGATTCACTTTGGACCGAGGACATATATTTGTGTTCAAACGCCTCAATCTTTTCCTGTATTTATCAGATCGTTTTCTTTCTTTGCCGAGCAATTCATTAAGAGATTCAGTCTCTCTCCTTAGTTTGTCCCTGTTCTTTCTGGACAGACGCTTTCCTTCTTCCTGTTGCCTGAAACAAATTCAATAAACAAATTAATTGGTAACTTAACGGATCAGTTATTCAAGCTTTCTTGCATCCTGTTTTCAACCTCTTGCCATCAATGATATGTCTTGTTTTTATTATCTGCATGTGTCCTTTTTTTAATCTTAAGTGTCCACTGTGCTGACCTTGAAGATCCTGGCTGCTGCTCTAGCTCAGGGACTGCATCTGGGCTTTGAGGAGGGGTGCTAACTTTTCTCAACATCACTGCCTTCTCTTTCCTGGCCTTTTTTGCTCTCTCCATTTTACTGTTGCTGACGCTTCCCTCCTATCCAAATCACTAATCTTTATCTTTTTCCCTTGCTCTGCATCCCATCTCCATCTCTCCAGCATACGTTATATCTGCCTCTTCTCAGGATCAGCGTCACGACATGCACGGCTTCGTCTTTGCCTCTCAGCTGCACTTATTGGAGCCATTATGGAGGCAACAATGTCTGCAAATGTTATCATTATCATGTCAAACACCATTCTATCATTAAATATCAAGTTATTTTGAATGAATCAAATTACCACAAAGGGGAAACGGAGCCATCCCGCTCATCTATTCCATCCCGTCACATCCGTTCCACCCCATCACAGTTTTTACTGTGACGGGGTGGAATGTGATGGGGTGGAAAGTTTCATTCTAAAATGGCCGCAGGTCTCTTTATGGTCAAAGTTATGACCTTGTACTGTGTCCATTCAGAAGGTAATATCATTCTTTTTCCATATATTTTGTGATCATTTTATAAAAAAAACAGTTATCCCTAGCTATTATGTGTGACGGGGTGTATAAGTTGAGCTTGACGGACCCCATATAACATAATAAAGAAAGAAACAGCACAAAAGAATATCAGAACTTACCAGCTGTTGAATTTCCTGCTTCCACAGGCTTGAGTGATGTCACTTCCTATGAATGATATCTCTTAAAGCAACAGTGGTGGTATTTATGGTGGTAATCAGTATGTGACGGGGTGGAAAGTGTAATTCAGGGACGTAAATAAATCATGCAATTATAACATCATCATCAGCAATTATAACAAAAAAATAAAAACAATATTTGAATTAATATGTTTCATGTGAATAAGGGCACATACAGTACTGTGCAAAAGTTTCAGGCAGGTGTGATGTCTTTAAAGTTAGAAAAAAACAAAACATAAAAGGATAAATGTTAACTGTTTATTTTTTTTATCAATTCATAAAATAAGAAGTGAGGGAAAAGCAAATCTGTATCAGATCAACCTTTGGTGTGACCACCCTTCGCCTTTAAAACGGCATCCCCTGCCTAAAACCTATGCACAGTACTGTATATAATCCTAGAAATATATATATATTTTTATATAATTACATAATGTATTTTGTAATATTTCTAAAGCAAAGGTTATTATGGTAAATTCGGACTTGTGAAAATGTACACTCATGGATGAAACATGTCCAATATATTTATATCATTTTTTTTATATAAATGTCTTTTATGTTAAGTTAAGACGAGAATTTGAATTATTAGTTTTAGGCATTGCAAACCTGGTAGGATTTATATTTAACCTTTTAACCCTAATCAAACATTCCGGACACAAATATCACCCCTTTTAAGGAATGACTCACATACACGTGCACTACCCGCCATTCTGCCCGATATGTCGGCACAAGAATGGAATCGATAGGGTCAAAACTGTAGGCGTAGTTAGGCGGCCAAAAATCAACCTAATGAGAAGAAGAGGATGAACATGACTTTGCAATTTCAATATGTGAGCGTCATCACTGACGCATCACATAATTAACCAGGTATGTGTCAACTGACACTTGCTCTAGCCCCATCAATATGGTTTTATCTTAATTTAGCAAGAGATGTAAGTCAATTAATTTCTAATGAACTTGGTTAAAACTAGATTTTAAATTACATAAAACCAATGATGTATCTAAACCTACTGAATAAAAAAGTATATTATTAGAAATGGTTATTAGAAGTGCTTAGGCTTTGACAGGATACCAACTTTTAGCAGTGATATGGACCAGGATGATGAATATGTTTCAGTTATAATTCACAGTCACATTAAACGCTAGCACTACTGGATGACTGATGTGGTTGCCACCCTCACTTTCACAGTTCCCTCTTGTGAAATATGAAGAAAAAAAAACGTACTCTTCTTATAATGGGAAGTGTTGCGCTCTTTGTTATCCCAGTGTCTGATATTAGATCAAAATGAACAAGGCTAAACCTCTCTAAGGCTGTGGGCATTTTGTCGACTAAAGAAGAGAAGCACCCTGTGTGGGACTGAAACACTTATTGAGTGTTGGTGGTGGCGGTTGTGTGAGCTGTTCACTCTGCCCACTTCACACGCATGAGAAGTGTTAAAACGGATTTATTGTGATTTATTACAAGTCATTGAACAATTTCGTCTCAAGCGAATGCATACTCCAGTCAGTCTTGTCTCCAGCTGACACTGATGAGTGTTCACATAAACAGCTTTGTCTTTTTGTGCAAGACAAAACACCAATGCAAACCCCAAAAATTGCTGTAGTTTCAGAACTAATCAATTATCATGAACAATTATTTCATCTCCGATAACAACAATTACAATTAATCATTGAATTGGTTAGATTTGAAGGGGACACATTGTAAGTATTTAAAAACATTAATCCTGCCCACTTTGCAGTTAGTTTTCCCAATGCTTTTTTTACACCAGTCAACATGACAAAGACTAAAGTAAACCGAAGTGACATTAGGCAAAAAGTTAGTGACTGTCATAAATCAGGCATTGAGTTAAAAACAAATAGGTATATGACAGAAAATACATATATTCACAATTAGGCAGATCATTAATAATATTTGAACAATCCAGGCTTTGGTGAAGGTCAATGTTCAAGGACATGTATATCCAATTGACACACACACACACACACACACACACACACACACACACACACACACACACACACACACACACACACAGTGTAATGTAATAAGAGTGATAGTCATGCAGAAAATAACCGACAAGGAGGTGGAACTGTGATGTTGTGGGATTGTTTTACTATTTAACGGCCCTGAAAACCTTGTTTGGATACATGTAATCATATGCGCTATCAAGCACCAAGAGATTGGAAGAGAGCAGGAAAATTACATATTGCATAATTGCTGGCCATGGCCCACTTTTGACATGGCCCTATAAGGCAAGAACCACAAACTCTTAAGAATCTGGAGGATTATATGAACACTTGTTACAGTATGTGTTCTTCACCTTTACAATCTTTGGGAAGACGCAGGACTTTTATCTTGGGCAATGGAGGGCAGACAAAGCACTAAATGTGGGGTTGCCAATAATTGTGAGGCAAGAATAATCCAGTCAAAGGTTTGCTGTTTAAGAACCCAAGCTTTGGTATCAGATCATTTATCTGGCACAGTAAAAAAAAAATGTATAGGGCTATTAGTATAAGCCATCAGTGGCAACAGTCAGTTGCTAATGGGTTGGGACACCCTGCTTTTGTTAACGTGCTTATGCAGCAGGGCAACTAATCCATTCTTCAGACCTATTTCATTTCCCAAGCACATTACATTCTAGTCAGACGTCTTCATATTCCACTGAATCCAAGGGAAAGCAAGAAATCATGTTTGTGGCTTAGCAACAAGAGAAGAAGGTGCCAGTAGCAAATTCCACACTGAGGAGTGCACACCTTTTAATGTATTAAAATATACTAGTGGTTACATTGGTTTCTTGAAAAAGCATGGTAGGTAGATCGAAAGAGTTGAGACCACTACACTACTAGACCCCCCCCCGCCCCCAAAATCGAACCTCATCTATGTTTAATCTAAAGCATCACAATTATAACAGAACTTAACTACCTCCAGTCTTCAGCACAAGGTGTTTTGGTCAATTGGCTTTACTATATGCAGTGTTGATTACTGCAGAATATTTTTCTTGTTTTGTCAGCAAGCTGCTGCAAAGGCTCAGAGAAAACATGCATCTTATAATTATGGAAAATGGATTTCTCACCATTCAAGCCAGTAAGGCCAGGGACGCTCGGTACATTGTGAACAAAATATTACCTCAACATAATATACATCAACTGTACGGTCCTGCTTTGAGACGTCTACAGGGAATGCAATCTAATAAAGGGTAATTAATGCAATGGTAAACAGATTGTAAAGACCTCATACCAGAAACAACCTTTAACCTCTAAACCCAACCGGTAATGTTTGCTTAATAACACTTTCATTTCTGGTTTTACAACAAAAACAGATTACAAGCACAATATGAATGGGAAACCTAGAACAAATGACTCAAAATAAACAATGTTCAATGCATGTTTTACCATCACTTTCTCTGAATAAGAATAACTGGTTTCATGTAGTTCAAATATTTCTAGACCACTTCTTTCGTTTACATATGGACAAAGCAGTTTACAAGTGTGACGTTTAGGGTCAGTACTTTGAGTAAGGTTTTTGCCCACAAAACGTTATAAGTTGAGAAACTGTCAAGGGCTAATGGAAAGAATCTATGGTAACAGTATAAATAACCAAAAGCTCTAAACGTTATTTATTTCTATAATGACTACACATTCTACCTCACAGTCCATCGACTAATATGCTTCTTCTTATAGTAGATACTTTCTTCATTGCCCCAAACATAGGCCCGTATATTAATGAGGCAGGTGAGTTTAGCAAGACAAAGCAGATGACTAATGACTGTTGGCGCATGGCTCAATAATGACAGACAGGCTGCTCGTGAGGAGTTATCACACCATTCAGGTGTTTGGCACCAGGCAGACTTGCTTTGTTCTCTTGCAGTGTACTGTGTCTTTATAACAAAGTCTGAATTCCCTCCTTGGGCTGAACAAAGCAAACGGAAACGCTAAAGAACGCTACAGCAACGCCCGCCACTGTCCTTCTCCCTTATAATTTTTTTTAAACCGACAACACCACTTGGAAGGAGAGGAATGGATTTGCATATTGAGTGTCTTTTTATGAGAGAATAATTGTTTCCCTACCTGGACACCACCCAGGGAGTTGGCTTTTATTGCAAAGGTCCTCTCAGAAGTGGCGGGTCTTAAAACACAGACTCTATTTTCTATGGGATCCCACATTCAGCTTATCTATGCAGCCAAACCATTCCCCTATCACAGAGGCACAAATAAACACATACACACACACTGTAATATCTGCAATTACTGTATGTTAACACAAAATTTGTCCTTTAAATGCTTTTTGGGATCAATGGTGATTTTTTTGGTTTATTTTGAAACACGACAGCAGTCTATAAGAGATTTCAGATTAAATGTGCTGTTAAACAAGGGATGCAACTTGTTATTATACTGCAGGTACTTATTTTGTTCCTTTGGACAATTTAATTCTCTATCATTAACCTTTGTTGTTTGTGACATAGACGTATCATTACCTCAGCTCAAGCCTCTGCCAAAGAGGGCAAAAGACTACTGAATGACAGGCTGGTTACAGCCAACAGGGTCACGGGCGCTCATATTAGAAACCTTACATCAGGTGGCTTTAATAAAGTAGCCATTAGAAGGAGAAACAACGATACTGAGTAAGAAGAGATTATGGTTTGTCAACACTGTGTTTCAAAAGAGTAGAATACTAATATGAACTGCCCTTTGTTACCTGCAGCAGCATGGTCTCAACATGATTCGTCTATGCGTCACACAGCTTTCAAATCAGAGAGCTACAGGCGACTGGTGAGCACAGGCAAAATCCAAGTAACCTCTGCAAAAATAAAGAAAGAGTGGAAAAGTGGATGGAAGATTACCAAAACAGTCTTTTACGATGAGGACATGGGGCCGACACATTTTGGTTCTGCATTAGAAAGTCAAGCTCAGCAGCATCCATTTGCTGGGTCTCACGGAGGTGAAAATAATGTCAGGCTGTACTCTGAAGACCAACAACATAATACGCAAAGAAAAATGCTATGGACAAGGTTGTGTAATGCCATGCAGCATGATCCCAGTGAATTGGACAGTGCACTCCTCATCATGGGACACACTGGTGAAGAAGACATGTTTTGTACACAATTGGTTGGTAACTACTGTATTTACTTCCTATAAACTATACTTGCTTTTCCACTGAGATATTTTCAGTGTTTGTCTGCAATAGTTGACACCATGACTTTCCTGTCAGGAAGCTTACAGCAAAATGCTGTAACATTTCAACAGTGAACAAGAAAAAAAAAAATCACCCTGCGATTGAAAAAAAGAGCTTACAATCAATTTTTACTTAGGAATGATGCTGCTACTCTACAATTGCTCATAGAGAGAGAACGAAAGGGGGATATATTGAGCGCTTCGTGCTTTCTTTCTAGACAAAAGCCTCTCAAAATTGAGCTGTTAACTTCCATCGAGCCTTTCAGATGACCGTGTGGATGTCATCCTTGCCATTTATTTCCGAAGACTTCACATACTTACATTTGAAAACTATTTTTCCCTCAGTGGAAGTTTGTTATTTTACAACTAAGCCAGGGCTGTTCCTCCACTTGCCTGACTTCCAGATATTGCTTGTCAGCCTACGATAATGGTAAAAGGATAGAAATTGGTAGGAGACTTCGGCTTCAAATTGCTGTGCGGCCCTTAGCTCGGCTTTTCTGTCCGACAAATTGCCACTTCAGCAAGAACATGATTATTTCTAATAGTGTTGGAAATAAATTATGCCTGTTGTGCGAATAAGCTGCTCTATCTCAGTTTCCAAAGGGTAAGTTTCTTCTACTTAAAAAAACACAGAAAAAGAAACATCGCCAGATCAGTAAGTCCCTAGATTCTGCTAGATACCTAGCTTTTGAAATTAGTGACCGGAAAACGATCCAACCAGACACAACGTGGGAGTGTTAATTAGATAGATAGAACAGTTAAGAAAACGGTGAAAAGAAATGTCATGCACATTTGCCCTAAAGACTGACAGGACTCTCCAATTAAAAATATTTTTCCTTTACCTATCTCTCTTACCCCCTCCCCCCCACCCTACCACATATTGGAAAAAGTTGCATAGTTGAGGTTGAGGCGTATCAGTACTTACATTGCAACAAAGTAGGTTGTGTATTGACAAAGTCAGTTGAGGATTTCATGTTTTTGAAAGCTGATGTTGAACCGAGCCAAAGCCTTAACAATTCTCATCAGGCATGGACTGTTGTAAGCAACTCAGGAGAGGTTCAGACTGCAGGTTGTTCATGCGTTGCTGGACCAGGGCAGGGAGATCATGTAGTCATGCAACAGCAATATTGTGGAAGGTCAGCAGATGATGAATGGCTGCATTTTGTGACATACACATATAATTAGGTTTACTGTGTTTGACTAGTTCAAACTTACATTATGGTTGTATATGCTCATTTTATAAATTTTTTCTACAGGTTGAGAATGCAGTAAGACAGGGGCAAGACTGGGATTGCATGCACTGATGTGCAAATGAAGTGGAATGCAGGAACAAGAAAGAATGTAGGGCAGAGAAAAATAAAGCAAATCAGTTTTATGCACCACAAGCCCAACCTCATTTATGCAAGCCCCATCATCCTAGCCCCTTATCAAATCATTGCTCCACAACTGTTTTGTTCACATGATGAATTTAAACCGAGTGTGGATTCATCTGTGATGGCTCCCCTTTTTCAACTTCAGACAAATGGGCTTCTTCAGCTTTGCTATAGAACAAGTGGAGACTGCAGTAAGGCAGGAATAGATCAGAGTAACACAGGTCTACCTTCAGAGTTACAGATGCCT
The DNA here is from genome assembly GCA_026901105.3 of Galaxias olidus. NCBI lineage: Eukaryota > Metazoa > Chordata > Actinopteri > Galaxiiformes > Galaxiidae > Galaxias > Galaxias olidus. The sequence goes on from JAPMUY010001449.1 coordinate 160,050, forward strand.
CTCAGTGAACATGGTACTGAACTGAATTGTCAGAAGTGTAAGGTGTTTTATGAGACATATGTAAAAATAAGTCCTGACAAAGTCAATATGTTGGCACAAGAAACCGTAATGCAGAGCGCCTCCCAGGTGTGGCATGATGCACGGAAGTTGTGTGTCACTGCCAGCACAGCAAAAGAAATACTGAAGCGTAGCGCTACCAACCCTAGAAAATTTTTAAATGAACACCTGTTCCCAACTTTTAAAGGGAACACTGCCACAAAATATGGTCAGGACAATGAGGATAACGCTATAAAGCTAGTTGAGGGAAGAGGTTTTGTAGTACAAATAAAAGGCCTGGTTGTTAATCAAGCAATTACTAAATCATAACTAATTTGCATTATGACATCAGTGGTACTGGGAGAGAATCCTTTTGCAACCGTGACTGGGAACATCTTCAGCATTATTGAGTACCCTCCTTCAAGCGTTACGAGATTTATATCTATGAGTCTCATTTACTAAAGGGGACCTATTATGCTTTTTGGGTTTTTCCCCTTTCCTTTAGTATGTTATATAGCCTTTTGATGTAAAAGGTCAGAAAAGTTACAAAGCCCATAGTCCATGCCAAAGGGAACTACTCTCTCTCACAGAAAATACTGTTCCTGAACTGCGTGAAATGCCTCGTTTGTAGTCCAGCGTTTTCCTACGTCACTTATCTACGTCACTAAGTCACACATTTGCATAATACCCACGTAGCGGCAAGTTTGGCATGCCCTCAAACAGCCAGTCAGAGTGGAGGCCGGGAATTTTGGATAGTGGTTTCCCCATGTCGAGAAAATGCTGTTTTCGTCAGTGCAAAGGCAAATTCTCTTTGTTTGGCCAGCTGAACAATCAGAGCAGACTGGGCTTGTTGAGAGGGGGGCCTTAAAACGACAGGAGCTAAAACAGAGCATTTCAGACAGAGGGTGAATAGAGGTGTTGCAGACCCAGACAGTTTTGAAAAAATTAATTGCCTATTGAACATTAAAAGGCGTAAACCTATTCTAGTAGAACACCTAAATAAAGGTATGAACCTGAAAATTAGCATAATGGGTCCCCTTAAATGATTCATAGAGGCGCGGTAAGCGGCTACAACGCAACTTATGTTGTGTGAGACGCGGTAACTCTGTCACCGTGTAAATGTGTATCCTATTCTATTATGTTGATAATGTGACGATGTGTTAAATCAACATTTAAAAGCAGCTTTTGTATGGTCTGGAACACCAATGGCCCAGTAGTGATTAGAGCAAAATAAAAAGCAAAGAAAAAACCTAAATGCTAAATGGACTTATGATCTAGTTCAACTAAACGGTTGTTAATTGCCTTATTATGTCACTTGAAAAGGGGGAATTCTGCTCAACTAATTGAAAACGACAAGCTGAATTGAAATTTGGTCTACCTTTTGACAGTTCTTGTTTTAGTTGTGTAGGCCTAGTGGTTGTGAAATCAATTTAGAAACGTCATATCTAAGCCCTGTCTTTTAAGTGACCAACCTTTGTAATAGCTTGTAAAGAGTGAACAATCTGTAAGATATGTAAGCTATAATTCAATGGCGATTCATTCCAACTAATACACATTTCAAAGATATAATATATATACTATATACTATATATATATACAGTTAGGCCCAAAAATATTTGGACAGTGACACAATCTTCATGATTTGGGCTCTGCATGCCACCACATTGGATTTGAAATGAAACAACTACAACGGAATTGAAGTGCAGACTTTAAGGTTTAATTCAAGGGGTTGAACAAAAATATATGATTAAACATGTAGGAATTGTAGCTATTTTTATACAAACGTTCCTCATTTCAGGGGCTCAAAAGTAATTGGACAAATAAACATAACCCCAAGTAAAATGTTACTTTTCAATATTTTGTTGAGAATCCTTTGCAGGCAATGACTGCCTGAAGTCTGGAACCCATGGACATCACCAAACGCTGGGTTTCCTCCTTTGTGATGCTTTGCCAGGCCTTTACTGCAGCGGTCTTCAGTTGTTGCTTGTTTGTGGGTCTTTCTGCCTTAAGTTTTGTCTTGAGCAAGTGAAATGCATGCTCGATTGGGTTGAGATCTGGTGATTGACTCGGCCATTGCAGAATATTCCACTTCTTTGCTTTAAAAAACTCCTGGGTTGCTTTTGCAGTATGTTTTGGGTCATTGTCCATCTGTACTGTGAAGCGCCGTCCAATCAACTTTGCTGCATTTGGCTGAATCTGAGCAGAAAGTATATCCCTATACACTTCAGAATTCATCCGGCTGCTTCTGTCTTTTGTCACATCATCAATAAACACAAGTGACCCAGTGCCATTGGAAGCCATGCATGCCCATGCCATCACACTGCCTCCACCATGTTTTACAGAAGATGTGGTGTGCTTTGGATCATGAGCTGTTCCAATTCTCCTCCAAACTTTCTTCTTCCCATCATTCTGGTACAGGTTGATCTTAGTCTCATCTGTCCAAAGAATGCTGTTCCAGAACTGGGTTGGCTTCTTCAGGTGTTTTTTGGCAAAGTAAATTCTGGCCTTTCTATTTTTGAGGCTGATTAATGGTTTGCACCTTGTGGTGAATCCTTTGTATTTACTCTCATGAAGTCTTCTCTTTATGGTAGACTTAGATACTGATACACCTACTTCCTGGAGAGTGTTCTTCACTTGAGTGGATGTTGTGAAGGGGTTTTCTTCACCATGGAAAGGATTCTGCGATCATCCACCACTGTTGTCTTCCGTGGACGTCCAGGCCTTTTTGAGTTCCCAAGCTCACCAGTGCACTCTTTTTTTCTCAGAATGTACCAAACTGTTGATTTGGCCACTCTCTCTCATTTCTGCTATCTCTCTGATGGATTTCTTCTTTTTTTTCAGCCTCAGGATGGTCTGTTTCACCTCCATTGAGAGCTCCTTTGACCGCATGTTGTGTGTTCACAGCAACAGCTTCCAAATGCAAACGCCACACCTGGAATCAACTCCAGACCTTTTAACTGCTTAATTGATGACAGGTTAATGAGGGAAGAGCCCATGCAGCGTTGTTATTTTTTTTTGCAGCCTTCTGAGTCAATTGTCCAATTACTTTTGGTCCCTTGAAAAAGAGGCGGCTACGTATTAAAGAGCTGTAATTCCTAAACCCTTGCTCCAATTTGGATGTGAATACTCTCAAATTACAGCTGAGAGTCTGCACTTTAAGCCCATATTGATTATATAATTGTATCCTGAATATGTTTTTGTAAACAGCTAAAATAACAAAACTTGTGTCACTGTCCAAATATTTTTGGGCCTAACTGTATATATATATATATATATATATATATATATATATATATATATATATATATATATATATATATATATATATATAAGCTTCACCAGCCTTGTTTAGTATGGTTGAACCGAAGCCTGGAGCGTTTACCCCCTTGATGCTTGGCTACTGCTGTCAGATTTTACATCTTCTAGATCTGAATATGAATACAGAAACAATGTCTTACACAATTTAAAAAATGAATATGCTTGTTATACTAAGTACAGTATGTGGATTGAAGCCAAACACTGGCTGTTTAATTTCTCAAAGGTCTAATAAAAAATGTTAACAGAATAAGACATATCAAAGAGCAAGTGTGACTTACAGATTACAGACAATGGTGTTGGAAATAAATTATGCAGTAAGAAAAAACACTAAAATCCATAAAAAAAATCATAAGGGAAATCAAGGTTCTAAATGGGTAATGACTCAGTCAGACCTCAAGTTACATTGCAGAAGGATTTGCATATGGCCCACCGTCTAAGGCAGCGTTTCCCAATTCCTCACCTGTACACTTTGTGATTTCTGACGGCACACAGGTTAGGGAACGCTGGTCTAATAGATAGAAAATACACAATCTATTCTCTTGAAAACCTATAAAATGGTATGGAAATAAAACTGGTAATGATTCAGTACATAGTCTACAGCGCATGTCAGGCTGTGCTACAGGAAGTTGTCCATAGAGCACAACTCCAGTATGTTGCTATTGAGCAAGCTATACGAATATATTAATACACTTGTGACACTAGGAGTACCCGATGGATTCATGTCAGTTATAGATGTCATTACATGGTGTCAGAAGCGTCTTAAGTGTTTCATGAAAGTTAAGTTGGCACAACGAGACAACAAAGATGCCAAAATTCAACCCATTGGTGGAGTTCAAGTTCAACAGCCCCACTGAATGGCTGGAATGGAGGCAGAGATTTTTGCGCTGCAGGCGACTACAATGCTGATAGCAGATGGCGACGAGAACCAGGTCAGTTCGCTTATCCTTAAAAAGCACATGCACTGAATGTAAAAAGAGGGGTCACTAGGAACGAGTGTTTTATGCAAGTCATGGAGGACATAGAACAGGGGAAGTAAGCAGGGGGGCTAGTGATGAAACTTGGACAATGACACTGGATTTAGACGATGAACCTACCGCATTCAAGATCAGAGGTACAGTAGAGGTACAGATTAAATAATTATTAGTGAAGAGACTTTTGACCGACTCTATAATGAGCAGTGTTGGGAGCTCCAAGTTACAGTAATTGCATATACTATACTACTATACTATTGGCGGTAACTAGGAAAGTAACGCATTATTCTTCACATTTGAGAAACAAAATTAGTTACTGAAAATTAAAACGGGGCCATTACTAGTTACTGTTATTTTAACCATTTTAACAATACCAATATTATTTTGCCTCCTGGTCACTCTTTACTGTTTATGCTCAGATGTGACTTTCCTGTTTAGTTCGGAAGCCCACCAACCTTCTTATGCCCCCTCAAAGTTATTTCATATTAGCGTGAGTAAGAAGGTTACAGCCAACCACACATGCAATTTAACGTTTGCTAATGTTGTTTAAATCTATAGTGTTACCTAAGTACAGTATGTTTCATAACAAAGTAGATACTTTATATTTTGTCCGCTTTGAATGTGGGAATATTATTTTCAGATGGTAATGTAAGCCGTGAGTTATTAGGCTTGTTGGTTGGCCATTTCAGGCTAGAATAAATAAGTTGAACAAATATTTTGTGTTTTATGCATTGCTTAGTAGACAATTCATGGTTTATTTGATTATTATTTGTGTTGCTGTTTTAAAATATATGTAAATATAGGGGCCTATTGGCTAATACAAAGTACCACAGAACAATCATAAGTTAGCATTGTGGGATGAAAAATAAAGCCTAAACTTCAAAGAGTTCAAAAGTTACTAACCCTGGTAAAGCATTACTTTTTTTAAGGGCGTAATCGGTAAAGTAACCTAGTTACTTTTTTAAAGAGGTAACGAGTAATTGTAACTAAACACAAATTTCCAGTAACTAGCACTGTTACGGCCACCCATATTTTGGTGTCCGTATTGTTGTATTGTGTATGTGTGTATGAGCGTTTTGTTTTCCCTTCACTATTCCCTTCATTTAGATCTGCCGCCAGCTTTCCGTTGGTTCCCTCCCCCTCATCACACACACCATCAGCCATCTGTTGACGGACCAATCAGGAGCCAATCCGTCTAGTTTTAAACCCTTCTCCCCGCCAGTCTCGTCAGAGCGAGATTAGATTCGTATTCTGTGTGTGTTCATTGTGTTTAGAGCTCGCTCTCAATTAGATAAGGTATATCCTTTTGGTGTTCTGTCTTTTGGTGTTCTGTGTTCCGTTTGTTGGCTAGAGGGTGTGTCGTTTGTCTGTTTGTTTGTTAGCGAGTGCTAGCTAGAACTAGATATTCAGTTTGTTTGCATTTCTCCATTCAATCCTTCCTTAGTTTCTGTCTTAGATATAGCTTTTGTTTGGTTTCCCCATAGCTTTATTTTGTAGTTTTTTGTTCTTTACCCTTTCCCCCGTATAACCAGTACTCGGGGTACTGTGTTTTGTTTTTTGTTAATTCTGATCCCTTTATTTTGCCAGTACGCAGTACTGTGCTTTATTTTCTCCCGGAGCGCGGCTAGTTTAGATACCCGTGGGTTTACATTTTACTTCACGTAGTGTATTCTCTGTTTAGGAACATTAGTTTAGGAGCGGTGCCACCCCGTGTAGTTTTGACAGCAAGCGTGTTATAGGCAGCTTAGCTCTTTTGTTTGTTTCTTTGATTCGGCACCGTTCGTGTAGTTGTGGTATCCCTTTTGTTTCAGTCCCTGCTAATAAATATATACATTTTTACATTCTGGGTTCGCGTACTTGTGTCCACATCTCACCACTGCATTGCATTCTCTGGAAAGTGTTCGATCCTTCAGTGCCCTAGGTCGGCCATACAGTTGAAGGGTCGTAACAAGCACAACACTGATAATGTGATATTTAAGCCCTGCTAATTTCAGGTAAGCTAAAATGCATTGGACAGCTTCAGACAACCACTACTTAGAAGGGCCAAAAGTATAGCTTACCTGTATATGTGATGCGAAGAGGATACATTAACAACCTGCTTGACCGCATTGAAGCTATGCAGATGGAACTGGTAAAACATGTTAATCAGGCACATCTTAATGTGTTTGGGTCAAGGGGATTGCTTAAAACAGAACTAGTGAAAACAGTCTTTAATGAGGATACCCAGCCATATGCAGTGCATGCAGTCAGGAGGATTCCATGGCTATTAATGCCTGGGGTAAAGAAAGAAATTAAAAGCATGAAAGATGAGAGCATAACACCACTGTGGTTTGTTATCCTACACCACTTTTATATTGTTATTATGCTGCTGAATTACTCACATTTTATTTTCGTATTCACTTATCTGCTTGCTGTAAGGTGACCTCGAGTGTCTTGAATAATGCCCTCAAAAAAAAATAATTATTATTATTATTATTTATAATTAAAAAGGTCACAGCCAACAGAATGTTGTGCTGCCATGGTGCTAGTACTAAAACCAAATAAGACGAGGTTCGCTGCTGCACTGATTTATGGTGATTGAATCAAGCCATGAAGCTTGAGATATATGTGATACCCACAATGGAGAAGATAATGACAAAACTCCCAGGGTCCAAGGTGTTAACAGGATGCAGCAAGTGGGTTATACCATATTCCTCTAGAGGAGAAGAGGAGGAGCCTGAAGTTTACCACTTTTATCACCCCATTTGGAAAGTATGCTTTCCATTGCCTACCATTTGGGATTACTAGTTTTCCGGAAATTCTTTTAGCAGAAAATGATGATGACCCTGCAGGGCCTGGAGGGCACAGAGTTTTAAATGGATGATATATTGGTCTATATATTGGTTGCTGGGACAGAGGAACTGAACTGCATGACCAGTGGTTGGCAAAGTTGAAGGTCATAGAGGAGGCCGGTCAAGCAGAACAAGGCTTGGTGTAAGTTCAAACAGAAAAGGATCCGCTCTCTGGGACATATCATCGACGAGACAGGCGTCAGGCCAGACCCTGAGAAGGTTATGGGTATTGAGAACTTCCCCCAGCCCCAAGTCGTGACAGAGCTCAAGAGATTTGCAAGAGTATTTTCCTGACCTCTCCACATTGGGACAGCAGCTCTATGAACTGCTCAAAACAAAAGTAGAGCCGGCGTGGGTACACACACAGCAGGCACAGTTTCAGAGACTGAAAGACCCTTGCTGTTGCCGACGCCACGTTTACCCATTATGGGATACTGGAAGTCTTATGTAAGTAATAATGGTGCTCAGCTGGCTTCAGAGGAGTTTAAGGAGTTACTAAGCGAATACTATAACTTTGTACATGTGGCATCCAACCCACATCGTGACTCAGAGCAATGGCCGTGCAGAAAGGGCTGTTCAGGAATGGAGTGAGAATTCTATCCCCTTTGGAGCAAAGCAGAGATTGCTCATAAAACTGGATGGAGAAAAACTATGGGAAACCCCGGCTATTGTCCAAGGCCCCAGCTCTACCCCACAGTCAAATCTGGTCAAATATCCTCAAGGTGGGAAGTACAGATGGAACAGACGGCACGTGCAGCGATTGCAAAACACAACCACTCCCAGGGCATTAACCTCAGACCAGGCCACACAGGATGGGCATATGAACTCTGAGATGAGTGGGAAACCAGGAGAACCAATTAAAGCCTCTATACAGACTCACAGAGGTGCTGGACCCCCCCCCTGCTCAGGTGTTATTGAGCAAGCTATATGTACAAGAACGTTAATAAACTGGGGACACTAAGAGAACCCGACGGAGTTGCAACGAGCCCTTTCCATCTGTGTTCTACAAATGTACTGTATTCATTAGAGATATTGCTTTGAGACAGGTTGTCACCAATAGGTCAACTTGGTCAAATATAGTACATTGTATCAAATGCCAACGGTCCTGATAGAAGCGATTCACTCATTTTGAACTCTGTGTATTTCATACTCAGTGTATGAAATACAACCACTGTAAAAGAAAACAGTAAGAAGTAATTTCGGTAATACTATGCTAATACATTTTTCAGAGGCCAACGCAATGAACCGTGTGGCTTAATTTACAACCCCCTGCAATGAAGCCTTTCTAAATGGTCATCTAAATATTCATTAGGGAACAGACTCCTTCCACATCAGATGATTCTAGGGAAAGCACTTTGGTCCCCATCTGTTAAAACACCAACACCACCAAAAGAGCACAAACATAAATTTTTCAAATTCCAATGGACACTAGATGGGAGGTGGTTTTGTGTTTGTTTTGATAATAGACCACAACAATATCATTACATCTTTGTTTGACAAACCACTAAAGGGGTAACTGAGTGAGACACATTAATCACGTCCTGTGTTTATGAACACAAATTATGTAGCAACTGATCATGTCTACGAAGTTGCAAAGACACGCATGGTTTGCATGGCTAAAAAAAGCTGCTCTGATGAGCTACGCGTGTCTCTGGGCAGTGGGCAACCCTCCCTTCCGGCTTCTGCCTCCAATGCTGCACAGTGAATCATCTGCTTATGCTCTTTACAGTGCTAGTGGATAGACGAGGGCCATGACCCGGGTGCGCGATTAATTAGCGATAATTATCCCATCTCCGCTTCCCTGAGCGGTGCTTTTTATCTTGCCTTTATTAGCATAGCTAACAGAGTTGTCTCCCTCACACCTGCCTTTAAATGGAGTGTGTGATCCGGGGAGCATGGCAGGCGGTGCATCACAACAATCTTGCAAAGACATGGCAATCCTGCCAGATACCCGGAGGGAATGCATTGGTGCCAAGACAATTATGATGAAGAGGAAGTATGGAGGCACCAGATGGAAGAGGAATGTCTCATCTCCATACTTTCTATAGACATACACACATCCGCAGTCACCAATACACACAGATACACACACACGGAGAACAGAGTGATGCCGCTTATTTTCAGAGAGCACTCAGCTCCACAAGGGAGGGAATAACAACCCTTTAAGACCCCACCATCAAGGTAGAGGCGCTGACCTTCTCTTAACACCTCCCCTGGCTGACACTCATCTTCTGATTACCTTTCATCTCTAAGCAGCAGCCAGGCCAGGCTTCAATTACTTCTTCTAATGGAGCGGCTTTCTCTTCTCCAGTTTTTGTATTTGGAGTTGAAAGATAAGTTTGGTAAAGAATGGGGTAAAAAGCTATATAGAAACGGAGACAATTCTTTTAAGGGCAAGTTTCATTAGGGAGCGATGAGCAGCCATCCACTATTGGCTGTCCAGATATAATGGTTGAAAACATACAGTATACCGTATAGCTGGGGTGTTGCACTGAAAGTTGTCACATTAAGGCCAGACACTACAGGTGAATAGGGTAAAACATTTTCACGAAATTATTGCCTACCGTGTCTCGCCTTAAGTTTTGTTTTCAAATTTCCCTCCCAAATCCTTTGAGCTCCAGAAAATATGGTTCTTTTCAACAATCATGTAGGCTTGTTTTGAAACCCACGTTTCACCCATGTCTACAACGTTTTTAGTAAAACAACCAGCCACTAACTCACTAGAGAACGCTGTAGTTGATTAACAATCACATCAATCGCATATCACGTCAGTATCAATTCAGTACGTACTGCCTTCCTTTAGTGTGATAGCAGCTAGGTCAATTACAGTTACAGAAGAGTGGCATTCCAATTACTCTTCTATGAAGGCATGAAAAACTCCTAAATTACATTAAGATTGAATTACTTTAATTTAGGATTGCAATTAATTAAATGTTTTCAATCAATTCAATTGATATCTTTACAAAACATATATACAAACTCAAGTGTGATACTACAACAATATGATCAAGTAATTTCAGATTGTTAATTCATAGTTACTCAGTGTCATGTAACTAGTATCTTCGTAGGAAAAACAATCTACAAAAAATAAACAAATGTACGTGTAATGTTTTCTGTGATCAGATGTTTTGAAGCGTTGAGGCATCGGGTAATTAGTCTAATATGTCTGTAAACCTACAGACTAGTATGAATAGGATTTGTTTGAATTTAGTACTACACTAGATAGATACTAACCAGCCTGTATGCAATTCATTCCACTGTACCATATATGTTTGGCATGCTATATGCTGATCACAAACTGTGTACGATGAGTATATTTACAGTAAGTGTGTCACTAGTATCATCCACCTTATAAAGGAGGTTGATTGAATGTCCTTCATTGAAGATATAACCAGAATACAACTTTGTCACAGGTCAGTAAATAACAATAAGCAACTCAAGTTCATATAAAAACAGCTATTTAAACTGTAATGTATTCTAAACACATGTATTGTGGAAGTAGGGAAAGGCTTTTTATGACATCTTCAAAGGGATCTTTGATATAGTTGAAGGGAAATCAATAGAACAAGCATAAGCTTATGAAGCTTTAGGATATCAGTCCAATCCTGTCATGTCAGGATTCAATTATTTTGTTTGGCAAGCATCTAAAGGTTATGTCTTTACAGTTATGGATAAAATATAATGTGTATCCATCCATATCAAATAACATCATATTGCACGTTGACATAAAAATATAAACAGAATTATATTTGTCTGCAACTAATAAATGGTTTTAGGCTTTAAAAATCCCCTGAGCTGATATAAAACCAGCAAGACCTTCTAATGATATCCACAATTGTTGTCGATTTGTCCAACCCCACAGCGATCAATGTTGTCTGATGATTCTACCCCGAGAGAGTGACAGATGTCACGATATGACAGTATAGGCTCAATAGATCTATATCACTTCCCACATGAAAAGGGTAAGGCCACTAAATGCAGCTGGTGAAAGCTACTGTACTTTCTGAGTCTCAGAGGGGAAGCTCTCTTTAGCTCCACAGGCAGCCTCTTCCATCCCCCACCAACTACGCGCCAGGGAAAATCAAAGATTGCTCTTAGCTGCTACATCCACAGTGATGATCGACCGCAAAAGTTTTAAAATTGAAGTCGAATGGAGGCTTCCCCTTTTTCATCTTTTCCCCATTATGCCAATATGTGCAAAGCTATTCATGGATTTACATGGATGCAATACATTTTCCATGTGGATGTAGGAAAATACTTAGTATCAGAACTGGCCCAGGTATTAAGTTATTATGAGCTCATATAAAACAGTTAAACTGCATAGCTTTAATCTCCTTGTATCTGGCGTCTCCACCAAGTCTAGAGAAAACTAAAATCCTCTATTTGAGCTGTCTATTCTTAAAAATAAATTCAGGAGTTTTGTAATATTCCCAGTGTGCTTTGCAGGTCACGAAGGTTTTATGACCCACAAATGAGACCAGAAAGGGTCTATACAACCGTGCCCACATATGCCCTGACAAACACTGTTTATTATTAGCACTCCCATTCACCTCATATGCCCGTGCCAGCTCGTAGGCTAGGTTGGGCATACAGGGATGAGTAGAAGCTAGCTGTAGTTTTACTGCAGTTTAATTTGCTGCGATGTAGAGATGGTTCACTGATGTGATTGGGATTAGGCAATGGGGAACAATGGAGGGGCAAATAGCGTCCATGTGACCTTGTGCCATGGCCACGGGCAGCTTTAAAACCTTCAGGCCCATTAATAAGATCAAATGCAGAAGCTAGGATTTGCCCCAGCAAGAGTAGTGAAGGCAGAGCCAGAATGTGGACAACAATCATTCTGAAACATTATCGAATGTTATAGCAATCTCGAGGGACATCTGCCTGAAGTTTTGTCTACAGCATCAGGTTTGGGAGTCACTTATGAGATTGTTAAGAGGAACCTTCTGGTCTAATGGATAGTCCTTTGTGTTTCATTGAATAAATGGGGGCTTAGGGGGGCTTTGGCCAACTAACACATATAGGGGATCTGGGAATCAGAGGAACCAGATCGGCAAAAAACAGAATTAGGATCGAACAGAATCGCTGTGAAATAAAAACAAACACACTTAACACCGTATGCATGTTTGAGTATAAATATGTGTCAACACAAAAGGTTACAATAACAAAACATATCTTTGTATTTCAAATGGGTTTAATCTCAAATATATTTTGTTTACATCAACATTATTTAATATGTAGCACACAAAACAAATTATTCCCATTATTTAATGATCACACAAATCTCTGTGCCCCTCACCTTTCACTAACACAATGTCATAATATGGGCTACAAAATGAATTTATTGCCCTTTGATGTCTTATGTGTAATCAGTGTTATTTAATAGACAAATATTCCTTGCTGTGATTCAAAAAGCACAAATATGCACCTCTCCATAAACCCAGCAGTGAACCCTGGTTTACACAGCGGAGCCACAGCGCCACACGGTGGTTGATCACTGATTCGGTTTTCCGCGCGCGTACCTCTACAAGGTGATGGAACTACCAGGACTGCCATCTTTATACTTATCTTGTTCAGTGTAGTGTGAGAGGAGTGTGGCAAACATGAACGAAGCTTTGCATGCAGGATGCAAATACACGTGTTTAACCAGTATAGAGGTGTTATTCAATTCAATGTATGTACCATACATTTTGGAAATGAAGCGTATGATGTAGATTCACAATGGGCAATAGCGTCCACTTTTAGATGTTCATTGCATATTGTGAAAAGTAATAAGGGCAATAATGACATTCTAAATATAACTTTATACATTATTTACAAAATGTATTTAAATGATGGAAATTATTCATTTGTAAACAATCCAAGAGGACAAAGAAGATGTGCGGTGCAGTCATTTTTGTGAAATTATGATAGAACCAGCGCAATGAAAAGTTACTGTTGCCCTCAAAGCCTTATTTTCTTAAAGCCCAGATTGAAGCAAGTAAACATAGGTTTGCAGATAGATATACCTTTTCATAATTGAACTGAGAAAGTTGGCTGGGTAACATTACATATGGAAGCCCATAAGGGACTTTATTCAAATGAAAATGTAAACTTGAAAATGCAAATGCAATTCAACAATAGTATTATCACTTTCCACATTTGTATGTGTTATTTGAGACAAAATGTAAATGAAAATGAAATAATCCCATTTACACTTGCATTTTCAAATGCTTCAATGGGCATTCTGTGTCAATATTCAAATTCAAATGCAAAAGCTGTTTGACATTACATTTTCAAAGTCCAATCTGTCAGTCCTCTCATCAAGGCGGGTCTTTAGTTAGAATGTCACTTCCTCCTTTTGTGACTTGCTTCGTTCATTAACCTTTTACCAACTCGTTGTTGGAGCTGCTATTTCGCAAGTCCTTAGTCATATTTTTGTGCTGCAAGTTCTATGTTTTTTCATTTATTAAAAGAAGTATATTTATTAAAATCTCTCTCTAATTATTAACTATGACAGTGCTGAAACGAAGAGAAGCAGGACAGCCATATAGCTGAACGCTTGCTGTGGGCTGATAGATTGGGCATAACTGCATAATTTTCAACTTTCACGTGCATGTTTACACAATATTAATTATCTGAATCATACTGAATAAATAAACTTATAGCACAATATGGGATATGGGTGATAATATGAAGGCAGGATTGTACCACTTTAGATTGGACAAAGCTATTTAATTAGAAGGTGCATTATAAAAACTGCAAATTTCTTCTGGAAAAGGTTTTAATGTTTTCATAAACGTTCACACCTATAGTTTTAAAAATGTTGTATTATAAATATGTGCCCATAGGTAGTGTTGCGCTTGTTTTGGGCAATTTTATTAACGTGAGGTTGCTCATTTGTCTTTCAAGAGTTAGCCACACTGAGTGTTCATCTCTGCGGCAATGGCATAGGCTTGGCTGGTGCGGGAGACACGTCCACGTCGGTGCCAGAAATGGAGTAGACCTACTCTGCAATACATACTTTCTCTGTTCTGTCGCAAACATCTGTTAATGGCAAAATTAGGTTGCCGTCAAATTGCCAAAGTGGTTATCTCCCGGTGCACCGGATGCACCGCTAGCTACAGCTTGCACTATTCTAAGTGACTGAAGGAGGAAGTGAGGTCCAAACTAAAGACCCGCCTTGATGAGAGGACTGACGGATTACATTTGAATTTTAATGTTCTGTCCCAATGGTGTGCAACGGCGTGGTGACTTGAAAATGCAAATGCAATAGACTCCTAGCGCTGATTCGCCTATTGCATTTGAATTTTGTCCACTGCACAGCGTAGTACTGAAGATGAAGTCTTTGAAAATGCAATGGCAAATGCGATTTCCTTTTCAATTTCACATTGTTTGACAACCGCATTTTAATTTTAATTGTGACATAAATAATGCTTGCACAAATGGAAAATGAGAATACATTTTTTATATTGCATTTTAATTTTCAACTTTGAATTAACATTTGAATATTGTCCGCAGTATGACAGGGTAGGACTTTGAAAATGTAATGTCAAACAGCTTTTGCATTTGAATTTGAATATTGACACAGAACGCCCATTGGAGCCTTTGAAAATGCAAATGAAAATGGGATGATTGCATTTTCACTTACATTTTGTCTCAAATAACACATACAAATGTGGAAAGTGATAATGCTATTGTGGAATTGCATTTGCATTTTCAAGTTTACATTTTCATTTGAATAAAGTCCCTTATGAGCTTCCATAATTACAAATAGACGCTCAAAAGGAAAAAGGCTGGTTTAAAGCAGCTGTATGCAACATTTTGTATTAACGGATTATCAATACCTTTCTACTGTTTGCCCATTATAATATCTATGGGAGAATTTAAAAAATCATTGTTCAGATCAGTCCTCTTGAAGTCTCAATGTTTAACACTAATTTTGTCTGCCACCGGTTATGATCTCCCGCAAAACTGTAACGAATTTCTTTATGGCACAAGGAAGTACGTCACTTAATCAGGAAGAGAATATCATACTTGGAGTATAGTTGTTGATCGCGCTAGCAACATGCAGTCACCACGAGCATTCTGCATGTCTTTGTGATGGTTAGGTAAAATAATTACACTAAGCAAACGGTAGGGGTTCCCAAAATCAGAAACTATATACAGCCGCTTTAAGCTTTCTGTGCATATACTTGTCATTTTTCTTTTTATTAATCAATGACAAAAGTGATTGAGGTCAAGGTTTTAAACTGGGAGTTGAAGATACACTGAAGAATATTCCATCATTCTTGTAAAATATTGAATTGATGTCAATAATTGAACCTTTTTAGTTTTTCCACCCAACACAGGGCTATACGACATTTAAGTATTATTCTTTAACAATCACACACATATGCAGACAATTACACACCAATGACACAGCTTTGGGGACTCAAAAGACTGACTGTGCAAATCCTGAATGCTTTTTCCAATCGTTTCTACAACAAGATAACAGTTCGCAAAATGAATCATCTAGGTAAATTATGAACTCCAAATAATAATCCCAGCAAATAACATATGGCTACTGGAATCTTGGCTAAACCTAAATGATGCATTACAGATATTCTGAAATCTCAAGATGAGCTAGCTACAGTGCATCCGGAAAGTATTCATACCCCTTCACTTTTTCCACATTTTATTATGTTACAGCCTAATTCCAAAATGGATTAAAAAAAAAAAAATTCTCAACATTCTACACATAATACCGCATAATGACAAAGTGAAAAAAGCTTTTTAGAATTTTTTGCAAATGTATTAAAAATAAAAAAATAAAATATCACATGTACATAGGTATTCACACCCTTTACTCAATACTTTGTTGAAGCACCTTTTGCAGCAATTACAGCCTCAAGTCTTCTTGAGTATGATGCTACAAGCTTGCCACACCTATTTTGGGGCAGTTTCTCCAATTCTTCTTTGAAGATCGTCTCAAGCTCCATCAAGTTGGATGGGGAGCGTCGGTGCACAGCCATTTTCAGATCTCTCCAAAGATAGTCAATCGGGTTCATGTCTGGGCTCTGTCTGGGCCACTCAGGGACATTCACAGACTTGTCCCGAAGCCACTCCTTTGTTATCTTGGCTGTGTGCTTAGGGTCGTTGTCCTGTTGGAAGGTGAACCTTCGCCCCAGTCTGAGGTCCAGAGCGCTCTGGAGCAGGTTTTCATCAAGGATCTCCTCCAGACATGACGCTTGGCATTCAGGCCAAAGAGTTCAATCTTGGTTTCATCAGACCAGAGAATTTGGTTTCTCATGGTCTGAGAGTCCTTTAGGTGCCTTTTGGCAAACTCCATGCAGGCTGTCATGTGCCTTTTACTGAGGAGTGGCCTTCGTCTGGCCACTCTACCATAAAGGCCTGATTGGTGGAGTGCTGCAGAGATGGTTGTCCTTCTGGAAGGTTCTCCCATCTCCACAGAGGAACACTGGAGCTCTGTCAGAGTGACCATCGGGTTCTTGGTCACCTCCCTGACCAAGGCCCTTCTCCCCCGATTGCTCAATTTGGCCGGGCGGCCAGCTCTGGGAAGAGTCCTGGTGGTTCCACACGTCTTCCATTTGCGAATGATGGAGACCACTGTGCTCGTTGGGACCTTCAATGCTGCAGACATTTTTTTTTGTACCCTTCCCCAGATCTGTGCCTCGATACAATCCTGTCTCGGAGGTCTACAGACAATTCCTTGGACTTCATAACTTGGTTTGTGCTCTGACATGCACTGTCAACTGTGGGACCTTATATAAACACGTGTGTGCCTTTCCAAATCATGTCCAATCAATTGAATTTACCACAGGTGGACTCCAATCAAGTTGTAGAAACATCTCAAGGATGACCAGTGGAAACGGGATGCACCTGAGCTCAACTTTGAGTGTCACAGCAAAGGGTGTGAATACTTATGTACATGTGATATTTTATTTATTAATTTATTTTTAATACATTTGCAAAAAATTCAAAAATACTTTTTTCACTTGGTCATTATGCGGTATTGTATGTAGAATGTTGAGAATTTTTTTTTATTTAATCCATTTTGGAATTAGGCTGTAACATAATAAAATGTGGAAAAAGTGAAGGGGTATGAATACTTTCCGGATGCACTGTATTTACTGCTGAAAATGTAAAAATGGTGCTATTTAAATGTGGGAACTGGCCTAAGTGTCCTGCACATATCCAGGAACAGCTCTTCTTCTCTAAAGCTTTTTGCGTCAATTATGTTTATGAAGACATGGTTACTGAAATAAAACCATACAAAAGAACAAAAGAATCCCAACTGTAGCTAGTTGTGTGTGTGTGTGTGTGTGTGTGTGTGTGTGTGTGTGTGTGTGTGTGTGTGTGTGTGTGTGTGTGTGTGTGTGTGTGTGTGTGTGTGTGTGTGTGTGTGTGTAAGTGCACGATTGTAATCGAGTCAGCTAGAATTGATTTGGCTAGTAAATGTGGCCAAACAAATGGAACAAACTACTGGACTAATACACCAAGCAAAGATGAGATGAACAAACCTATAGAAACAGTTTAGTTTTGAAGAAAATCACCTCCCATGGACTCCTTTATGGCGTGTTGTGAAGTGAGTGAGCGCACAGTGTGTGCTATGGTGTAACAGGGGTCCTAGTCAAGAGGCACCTCTCCCATGCACCTTTGGGGCATCATGGTGGCCAACTGAGAGTCCTTCATCTTGTCCAGGCCAAACAGGAGGTCCAGCTGGGTAACAGGTCGCAGCTCGTCCAGACGTCTGGGTATGGATTGAATGGAAGGGTCAGAGGTCAAACAAGAGAAATACAACCGACGGTGAAAAGCCATGACTAATGGATGGACGCACGCATGCACGCACGCACGCACGCACGCACGCACGCACGCACGCACGCACACACACACGCACACAGAATTAGTCACATTCATAAAGTTCAGCTTAAATACCTGTATTGTGGGGAAGGAGAAATAGAGAAGCCTGCACATTCTCCCAATGTATGTGGTCGTTGATACCTGTTAAATACTTCTAAATAATAATGGCCTTGTATTTATAAACAACCGTACTAAACTACTGTACCTCCCCTCCTCCTCCTCCTCCTCCTCCTTCTCTTCGGGGCCCTCCTGGATCTGCTGGGCTATCTGTCTCATTTGCTCCTTGCGGACGTAGTCTCGCACGCGATACATGGCGGCGTCGCGACACAACTCCCTGAGGTCACTGCCAGAATAACCATCTGTCTTTTCAGCTATTTCTTTCAGGTTGATGGCGTTGCTCAGCTGGGAACAGGAGGAAAAGGAAAACACTTGAGATATACAGTATATTTTATAAAATTTTTGGAGGCTGAGTAAAAAGAAAACTGTGGATGCTTACATTTTCTCCTGCCAGGATCAATTTCAGGATCTCCTGCCTCTGCCTTGCTTTCTGTACAAATACAAAGAAATACAGGTTTTTTTTCAACTAATAGCCCATAACCACATTGAAATTAATTTATCTACCCAGTGTGTGTGTGTGTGTGTGGGTGTGTTTTGGAGTGTAAGGCATACAGGTAGTCCGACATAGAATGTGGTGGGCATCCTGCGTAGAATAGCAGGGTCTAGGTCCTGAGGTCTGTTGGTTGCTCCCATCACCATCACCTGACAGAGCCACAACATTAGCACGACTGTAACACAACCAGATGGCTAATAGTATCCTATTATACTAATAGTATACCTCTGAACAGGCAGGGAACAAACGAAATACCTAAAACAAATCCCTTTGCTGTGCATTAGGAGAACATGCTCCACTTCTGGTACCTGGCTGCTCATGGAAGTGTCCAGGCCGTCCCACAGGCTCATGAACTGGGCCTTCATCATGGCCGTTGCTTCATGGTCCAGACTAGAGCGGTTCCTCAGGAATGAGTCTGGCAGATGGAGAAAGGAAAAGTCAAAAGAGAGGACACTGACAGCTGGATTGCTTTGACCCTGTGTGATATCACGTATGGCCACAACGAGGCACAACTAAAGTAAAATACTTTATGGTTAGTTGTCTGATATTCGTGTGTGGTTGTGGATTCACGCGCACCGATTTCATCGATGAAGATGATGCAAGGCTGGATCTTGACCGCCAAGGAGAAGACTGCAGCGGTGAGCTTCTGTGATTCGCCGTACCACTTGTCAGTCAGTGTGGAAGCCTGTAGGTTGATGAACTGGCACCCCGAGGCTTTGGCGGTTGCCTTGGCAATCAGGGTCTTGCCACATCCGGGAGGGCCAAATAACAACACACCTGGAGGAGAGGTGGGGGCGGTCAGACACTTACACTGAGACAGTGGACACACCAGAACCATTTTTACCCTGGCGTCGTTTTCCTGTTCCAAAGTTAATTAAGTGCTTAGCGACTCATGAACACGCTAGAAGCTGAGCACGTTTATTTTACAAGTTTTTTAGAACAAGGCAAAGTAAACATGGTCCACTTTGATCAAGCAAAGTGCTCATCCTTATTACTTTGATTTCCAACCCATCATTATTACTTTGATTTCCAACCCACAAGAGAGGCAGGGCACACCTTGCCTGCAATGTCTATGGGTCCCAAGAAGAGTAAAACTGACATGGACTTTGCATGTCCACCATCCCCAAATCTACCTGTATCATCATCCAAAGTTAGTTTTAGGAAGATAACATGATGCAACTAATTAACAAGATTTTGATGCTAATGGCAATCCTGTCATTGCAAACAAAAAACACATCTATGCTTTCAAAACACTGCTTAATCGCTCTGGTGTATACACAGCCAGCCAGTTACTCTTCCCTCTGTATCTGTCCTTTCTGGTGCAGTAAACAAAGTTATTGAAGTCATTGTTGTTTGAAGTTGATCATTCTTTCATATCGGTTCTTCAAAGACATTACAACATTTTCATATTCTGGTTTAAAAGATTGTGCTTGAACCTTTTGGGGGCTGGAAGAGCTTAGAGCCAGCCAGCAGGTGTCTCTTCTGGAAGGGAAGGATGACTGTGTCTTGTAGCTCATAGATTACCTCATCCAACCCTGCTATATCCCTCCAGGTCACCTACAGGTGGACCAATAAACTTGTTAAGAGTGGCACACAACATAGAATCACAGCCATTCTTCCCTGTTATTTTCATAACATCAAGCAAAGTGTAAGCATCAAACTACCACAGCATATCCCACCTTGATACTACGTGGATCGACTAGGTGAGATGCAATGTTCATCTCATACTCTGTGAGTTTGGCACCCTCTACACCAATCTTCTTCATAAGTTGCTCTGCCTGTGGACATACATAAAACTCTGAAGTACCCATTTACAAAAATGGAAGCCTAAGGTCTACATTTCTTAGTATTCTTTCATAGACTCATATCTACAGCACACTCTCAGCACATCCACACTCTGAATGCACAACTGAATGTAAACAAAACGTTTGTATTGCTTACCCTTTTCTTGGCCAGGTTTTTCTGTTTCTGTGTAGGATCCATTGCTTCCACCACCCACTTGATACTGTAGTAAGTGAATGTCCCAAAGATGGTCAGCCTAACTAGCATCCCCACCACTTCATTCCTGGACAGTGGTCGCAACAGGGCTTCCCGGGGAAGGTCTTTCAGTAACATCTTGTTAGGTGAGATCAGCCCATCAGGTAACACTAGAAGGAGTTGTGCAACGGTGACCTGCCACGGAAACAGAACATGAAAAGCCATAATTGTTAGCTAGATATAACTTATGAAATGCTCATCAGTTGGCTGAGACTCTCAAGTATGCGTTTCTAGTCAGAGAAACAAACGAAGGAATGGAAAATGTAGCAGCTAACGCTAACGTAATTTTGGCTCACAATTTACAAAACCAAGACCAAGATTGGCTTGAAACGTGATGACAGCTACAATCGTTAAGATACGAGGAGGTAAACGACACGGAAAAGATTATAATAGCGATCATACTCACAGATGTAACTGACGTTAGGTTAGATGACAGCAGGCAAAGATGCTACCACCACCAAAGAGAGAGATGCTGATGCTACTGCAGCATCCTTAGATGTGTTCATACTACTTGGCACCTGGAGGAAACAAGCTTCAGTTGCTAACAAGTTCCGGGTATGACTGTGTTCCGGCATGCAACTTCAACAAAGAACCACTGGGTGGCAGGCATGCTGTAACACAAATGTGTCAAAAGAGATAAGCACCAAGGACAGCGATGCAACAGGCGTGTGTTAGTCTGTTTATAAAAAAAACAACATTCATCATAGATCATCAAAGCTGACATATACGTCAGAAACTCTTCTCAATGCCATATTTTCCCATGAGAATGTGTTCCTAAGTATTTCAAACCGAAGAAACGCACTGCATGTACAGTCAACACAACAGATACAGAAACGCGCTACAAATACAGATGACACAACACCTTACAGAAACACGCTGCAAATACAGACAACACAACAGAAATGTTTCCAGAAGACACTTAAAAGTGATGAACACGTCTGGACACGCTTGTTGAAGTCAGCCATCTGTCCGATTTTTGGTTTATTTAAACATTGCGATCTAATGATTCAGATATTGCAGATATCGTTTCTGTAATGTGTTGTGTTTTCTGTACTTGCTGGGCGTTTCTGTAATGTGTTGTTTTCTGTACTTGCAGCACGTTTCTTTAATGTGTTGTGTTGTCTGAATTTGTAACGCGTTTTCTGAATGCTGCGCAAGTGTTGTCAAATTAATGTAGATGTTTTCTTAATTTGCTTGTGTTTTGTCTATTTGCAAGTGTTTTCTTAAATTGCAGTGCGTTGGCCTCTCAGGGCCACCATACAATTCTGTTTCAAAAATGCATGCAAAATGTTTGTCCACACAGGTAGTTCCAAAATGCATGCAAACCTACAGTACATCTATTGCAGACACTTTTAGTCATGAAACTGCTTCATAAAATACTTTAATCCCCCTGTACCGCAGCAGCAAGTCCCTAGAGATAGCACGGTGACAGGGCCATTTTTGATGGGTCTGGGCATGAAAGTACAGACATGTGTATCTGCAAAGTGCAGCCGAGCCTCCTCATTCCCACAAGACCTTGCACCTCACCCAAACAGCTGCTCTCAGGGGGTGGGGAGAAAAACACATTTAGCTTGCATGACCCTTTGGCTACATCAAAAAGTGGCTTAAATAAAACGTACAGTTCGGTCCTGTGGGAAATAGTTACCGCGATTTTACAAGCCAAATATTCTCTCTTACATAGGATGCCATCAGTGGATTGTTTACCACAAAGTACGAACATATCAATGGAATAGGGCCAAAATTTCAGCTACACTGGGTAGTTTATGTGTGATGTTGTTTAAAGCATGAATTCATATTTGGTTATTATTGTTGTCCAATCCAGTATCATATCTGTATTATGCAAATATTTAGAAGATATTTTGGTTGAGAGCAGTTATGCCATTGGTGTTTTCAAGTGTTGTTTAATTTAGTCTATTTCAAAAAGCGCAGAGTGAACTTTGAGAGCTACCCACTTCAATATCCACTGTAGGCATGGGTAGATATTTAATTGAACAAAATAGGTTGATATCCATTTGCTATTCCTGTATATTTGGTAAAAGCCCGCTCTGCAGGAAAGCTTACCTCCTTTATTTTCTTGCTGCTGGATTTTAATATACCTCTCAGGAGTAACCTTACTTCTGCTATATTTTCTTGCTCCAACTTTCCATATTTTATTGCTGCTGACACTCTTAACTTAGCCCAGGATAAAACTTAATTTGGTTTACTATCTTTCCCTGCTCCAGCTGGATTGTTTTTTGGGCATGACGCTTTTTTTGGTGCCAAGATTGGAAAGTTGTTTTTTAGCCACAGCCAGGAACTACTTATTTTTGCTTTGTTTGACACAGCTTGTATGGTCTGGAAGAAGACCATACGACAGATCTCTATTCCCTTAAGCAGTTTAATTGTTGATATTGCAACAAACCCACGGCATCCAACATCCACAGGAAATACTTCTCTAGCCTCGCTGTTCTGCCTCAACTGCTAATTCGCTACAACAGTTTCTTCTTCTTTCCATGGTACTGTTAGCTGTACAACGTAGCCTTCACAGTTTTCTCTTGCATTCTCCAATGGGACTCTCAATTGATTGCCGACATCTGCCAGGATTTTTCAATCCCAAGCTTTCCTCGGCTATCCTGTGCTTTGTGCTGGCATGTAATCCTTCCTCTCCTGCACAACCTTCTTGACAAAGTGGATATGGTGAAGATCATCCTCTGATCCAATGGGCAGATAAACGATTGTCCACTTATGGTCAATTGCCTCCAGCAAACTCTTTCGTACCTGGTTGTGGTGCCAGGTATATTTAGTAAGACTGGTTTTGCACCCAGACAGTAAGAGAGTTTGAAACATTTTCAAATGATTATTCTAAAGTGCTTTAAGTAAAGAAATCTTAAACATATGCAGACTGTGTGTGAGATTTTAGATCCATGGGACCCCAAGTGATAGAGTTCAACCCTTTGTAATTAGATGCTCATCTGCTTTGCTCCTTGTATCATTAAGGGTCCAAATAATTTAATATGACTTTTTCTCCAATGATTTTCAATGAAGGTTTGTCTTTGGTATGATGTAACATTTAATATGCATTCAAGTGGACATGATCTCAAATCCACGATCAATGTCCATTGGATTATTGATAACTGATCATTCAGGTATGGCAAAGAAATAATAAAAAGTGAATAGCCTGACACAAGATGCATAAAATAATTGATGTCTGCACAAAACATGATATGACTCACAAAAGGGATTTGATGTGTCATCATGTCTCCCTCGCTCAACATGTGCTTTTTATTCATTTGAAGAAGACATTACAGGCGGGTAAAAGCGACCCACTGACATTGCCAGGGTAAGAAGATTACAACCCTAGTTTGACAATGACAATTCCCTCGCCTCCCTCTCTCCCCTGGTGTAGCCATGGTAACGGAGACACCGGCCACATAACAAACAACAGAAAACAAAGAGTGATAATTTGTTTTCTCTTCCATTGTTTCCTCTTCTTTTGCATCACTTATGGACAGGTGCTAGGAAGTTATTGGCTCTGTACTCATCCATGCATATGCAGATGAGACATTTTGTTTTTGTTTCCTCATGCATTGGCAGAAAGGAACAGATTTTCATTTCATTCTTTAATTGTAATTCCCTGAAGTCTAAAGCTTAGATGCCTAAGTGCAGATGTCTTTCAGGCATTTATTTCTGCACAAGTGTATCTTCTGCATCATTTGTCATCATTCACAGGCTTTTGACATCTACAGTACAGGATGCCTCCTATGACTGGTGCAGATTATGTTCCCCGGTCTGTTTGAAAGTGAAAATAACATCCTATCCTTCTAAACTTGAGGAGTTTGTCATTGATCAAATGGCAGTGCTCTTGCATGTCTCTTTTTGACATTTAATTGTGAGTTGTTTTCATTATGTCTTTGTTGAATGAATAGTGCTACGGATTGTATTGTCCTGGATAAGTCCCGACTGCTTGATTTACAGAGCATCAAACAGGGCCTCGGGTCATTGTTTCTAAAACATGTATGGGTGAATGCTATGCACATCATAATTGTATGGGTGGATGTTATGCACATCATAATTGTGTATCTTACCAGCAGCAGATCAGGGGACTTAAATCTTTCACATGACCCCTAAATAAATGACAGCCTGGAGAAAGGACGCCATCATATGCACATAGATTATGTTCTCTGCAACACTCAGTTTTCAATGTCCATGAATATGCTTTTTAAATACAAACGTATAGACTACCTAGGCAACTTACTCATGTCAATGGAAATTTTAAACATATTTAAAAATGATTAAGATAAAATCTTTTTAAAAACTACAAACAAACACACCACCCCAGGGGCTGCAGACACTTGATTGAAGACCCCTGCTTCAGTATATTTGCGTTAAACTTTTGACATTTTTGACACTTTAGACATCAAATCATCGACAGAGGGGATTGTTTTTTTAGCTCAGAAAGGATAGAGGAGTACTTGAACAAAGCTTAGATGATGTCAAACAATTTAATTTATTGTCTGATTTGGGATATGACCTCTATTTAGACACAGATAATAGGAATAAAACTGAGATAGCTTTATTTCTGTGGCATGATGTGACCTCAACTGGCTTTGAAGTACATGGCCTGCCGCACATGACACCTCCATCTAGTCAACATACCTCAGGCCTCTTCAGAAGCAGAGACTTAACTTCAGTGTCTGGCCAGCGACAAGGGCAACCATGGCTGTGACAACAGCCTCAAGACCCAGTCAGGGCTGTCCCAACACATTCACCATTGTTGTCTTCCCCGTTCATCAAACAAGCTGGAGCTGACTCTATATTAACCACCAGGCATAAAGCATTCCAGACCACTAAGTGTGAATAGGAGCCTACAGCCCTAATTGCCCTGGCGTGCTCCAACGAGAAACCCTTGAGGGGACGTCAGCTTTAGGGTGTGCGGTTAGTAAGAGTAGAGGAATTACAACGGAGTTCTCAGACAAGAAGGAGGACGCCTAAGTTCAGCGCGTGTGAGACTTGTCCTTTAGAGTGAAAACAATGGGCCGGTTCCAGCTCCCGTTTATCAAAGTGACAGCAGTTGGCCACGTGGAAATGAATGAATAAATTAAGGGAATGCATTGAGTGTGCAGATGAAGTGGGGCTAACTCGGTTAAGACTGCCGTGAGTCTCAAAGACCCGTGGCGAAGACTGTCAGTACGTATGTTGGCAAATGACTTCCCTTGCATTGTAAGATCTCCATACCTACAGTTTATGAG
>JAPMUY010001450.1:0-5000 GCA_026901105.3 Galaxias olidus
CACACACACACACTTACATACACACACAACCACACACAGACAGACACTTACATACACACACACAGACACACACACACATACACACACACACACACACACACACACACACACACACACACACTTACATACACACTCACACACACACACACACACACACACTTTTCTTGAAAGCATTTACGTGTGCACACTGCCTGTTAGTTCGAAACGCACACACAACCTCTGCACACACACACACTTACATACACACAGACACACACACAGACACACACACACACACACACACACACATACAATACAATTTTAAAAGAAAAATCCCTCATTTTGAAATGAATGAAAGGGTATTTCAAATAACAACAATTATGTGAGACTTATGGTTCTACAAATTACAACGTGAAAACTGTAGAAAGGCATTGATAATCCGTTACAGTTTTTCTCAATCGCTAAACCCACTATTTAGAATCAAAATTCCTTTCATCAAACCAAGAGCACAGCCATCAAAACAGAAAACCATTTCTCTACAACAGTATACCATTGATCATTGATATCACACAAAATACAGATGCTAAGCAGTCTTTTGCAAAACAGATCACACACACTGAAGTTACAATTCTCCACACAAACATCAAAAATCTTTTGTGTAACTCATGTCTACAAAACAAAATAATCTTCTCACAGTGGATAACACTTACTCCTCATAAATGTAGACCATAGCTACACTAATTGACACTTGATGTGCAAAATATTAACACTTGTTATCAGTCAATCACCCCATTGAAAAAGGTAACTGCACGGAATGTACTGTATACCTTACAGTAATGATGTTACATTGAAAACATTTACATGACAGAATTTGCATACTGTACTTAGAAAATTTTGAAAAATGGGGCCGGTAAAGCTATGATAGTGCTGATATGACTTGCATAGCTCTTTAGGATTTTCATATGGGGAGGCTTAGCTATAGTTGACACTAGAGCAATACATTTTTACAGTCAGTAATTGTGGTCTTTTCCTTTTTGCACATTGAGAAACGTTTTTTTGTATTGGGGTGAATTGAGTACTTCACTTCGATGTAAATGAATTGCTCACAGCTGATATCAATGACTTTCCTAATAGAATGCATGAGGTATGGCACATACTTGTGTAATTGTAATTAGTGAGAATCATATGAAAGACCTCCCTCACTACAGTAAGATGTTTGTGTGAACAAAATGGCTGATCGAGTAGGTAGAGGAGCTCTGAGAGAAAGAAGGAACCCTGTTGTTCAGAGAGGAAGAGAGAGGGCTGATGTTCAGAGAGGAAGAGGGAACCCTGTTGTTCAGAGAGGAAGAGGGAGGCCTGATGTTCAGAGAGGAAGAGGGAACCCTGATGTTCAGAGAGGAAGAGGGAGGGCTGTACGTATGCGTGGTGGAAGAGTTGAAAGGGGACCAATGCGAACAGTAGTTTCGGACAACACCCGTGCAACTATTGTGGACCACGTCATAAACCATGGCATGTCCCTCAGTGAGGCTGGCCGAAGGGTTCAGCCCAATATACCGAGATCAACAGTGGCATCCATTATTAGGATCTTCAGGCACGAAAATAGGTAAGCTACTGTAACCCTTTTTTACAGCACTTCATGCATTTTTATTTTTATGATCACTGTTTTTATATTACAGTACGTAACGTTCTCAAATATTTATTGATAGAACTGAAAGAGCATCCCGCTCTGGTGGCAGAGGAAAGGCCTTTACTCCAGAACAAAGTCATTTTACTCCAGAGTCGGCCATTGTTGATATGGTTGTGGCCAACAATGAAAGCTGCTTAAGGGAGATTCAGGCCAGAATAATTGCAGACCAGGATGTCTTCAGTAACATCCCATCTATAAGTGTTGCAACCATTGACCGGGTGTTAAAGAGGCACCACCTCAGAATGAAACAGATATATAAGGTTCCCTTTGAACGCAACTCTGACCATGTGAAGGAGTTAAGGCACCGGTATGTACAGGTAAGGACCTCAATCACAGTGATGGCTTGCCTATATTTTTAGTAGGTCGGACTGCTTACAGTAATGGTAATGGTAAGTAATTGGAGCATATAACACGCAACGTGTCCTTGCCTTCCTGGATGTCCTGTATGACCGACTTGTGCCACCAGAAGAGAGGGATCAAGTGAGGTCAGTTCACGTGGTCATGTGGGACAATGTGGCATTCCACCACTCTCGTGACGTGAGGGCATGGTTTGAGGCTCATGCACACATGGCCATGGAATTCCTCCCTCCATACTCCTCATTTCTAAACCCCATTGAGGAGTTCTTCTCTGCCTGGAGATGGAAGGTTTACGACGATCATCCTCGTGACAGAATGCCCCTTTTGGACGCAATGAATGCTGGCTGTCGGGACATCTCTGCGGAATCCTGTCAAGGGTGGTGTCGACATGCAAGGAGATATTTCCCACGCTGCCTTGCAAGGGAAGACATACGCTTTGACGTAGATGAGGCTATGTGGCCAGACAGACGCCAAAGGGCAGATCAGTAAAGCTACATTGATCTCATTCTCTGCTTTACTGCTGATTGACATAATTTACCCATGTTATTTTTTCCAGTGTATTGCTATTCATCTTTTGTTTCTGTTACGGTGCTCTACTGAAAATGAGACAATAAAAACAATGACATAGTAAACATACTGTTTTTCCTATGTGTAATTTTGTTTCTCCCAACTTGTCAGTTTTCCGTTCAGTTTCCAATATCGATAGCTTGAGGTTCGTGTGTTGATGATTGTAGTCAGTATTTAGTGTGCCACTTAGTAATGACTGTTCAAATAGTCTTCTAATGAGCTGACAAATGTTTGTTTTTGGAGAAGGTATCTGCTTTTGGAAGGGGTATTTTTAGTTTTGAGTGCCTTAGAGCACTTTGCAAGAAATGTATATTGTTATGGTAGAATGTGTTATTATGGTGACCGAAGTTTCAGTTATGAAAACACATTTGTCTCATTAGAGGACAATTTGTTCTGTTTCGATCGACTTATTCTTTTTTGTGACCAGTATTTTCAGTTTTGGTAATGTAAGTGCATTTTGCAAAAGATATTCAGAGTTTTGGCAAGTGTGTTTCTGTTTTGATGGCGATGTTCTTGTTTTAAAGAAATGAATTGTGTTTCAAAACAGTGGGTTTAGCAATTGAGATAAACTGTAATACAAAATGGTTTCATATAGCCACTTTAATGTATATTTAAAAAATGCTCATTCAGTGGCATAATTTCAAACAGTGATTATGTCCTTATCTATATCTTAGAGTAGAGGTTCTCAATCCAGTCCTCAAGGACCCCCACCCACTCCAGGTATTTAATCTTTCCAGTTTCTAACACACCTGGTGCAATTGGTCAAGGCATTGCTATATGTCACTAATTACACCAGGTGTGCTGGAATCTGGGAAGATTAAATACCTGGAATGTGTGGGAGTCCTTGAAGACTGGATTGAGAACATTCGTTTTAAAGGAGTGCCTTTCCTATTGTGGAAATATTACTCATTGCTTTACTGTAAGGCAAGAAAACTCAAAACACAAAACAATATTTACATAAACTCAAAAGTACGACAAGCAGATATAATGTTGAGTTTGAAGATTGTGTGAACAGATTAAGATAATTCACTCGGCAATATCCTGCGCCAGACAACTTACTTTCAGACTAGACTAAGTCTATAAAAGAAAGACCATTAGATGATATCCATTGATCAGGAATAGTTTGGGTCTGTATGACTCTGTAGGTCAGAGGGAAGAGGATGAGAGAGAGACATAGAGAGAGAGAGAGAGAGAGAGAGAGAGAGAGAGAGAGAGAGAGAGAGAGAGAGAGAGAGAGAGAGAGAGAGAGAGAGACATCTGACTGATAGTCAGAGGGACGAGAAGGATGAGGATGAGAGACAGAGAGACAGAGAGACAGAGAGAGAGAGAGTGAGAGAGAGAGGGAGACACCTATAGATCATCGAAATGTGTTTCTCATTCAAATATCACACCCTGCATCTGTCACCTCACCTAATGGACACTTAATTTATTTGGATATGATCCAGACAGCTGTCTAATGAGAGGGTTAGGGGTTAGGGGTGAGGGGTCATGGTTAGGCTATCATTTAATGTGTCGTCTAGCTTTAATGGACACTTCATTTATGTGGATGTGATCCAGACAGCTGTCTAATGAGAGCGTTAGGGGTTAGGGGTTAGGGGTCATAGTTAGGCAATCATTTAATGTGTCGTCTAGCTTTCATGGACTCTTCATTTATGTGGATGTGATCCAGACAGTTGTCTAATTTGAGGGTTAGTGGTTAGGGGTGAGAGGTCATAGTTAGGCTATCATTTAATGTGTGGGGTTAGGGATTAGGGGTTAGGGGTTAGGGTTAGGGTCAAGGTCTTGACACACCAAGGACATAACGAATTAACGACACGAACATACTTGACGCATCAAAACTATAACTTGATTGTAAACGGGTTCCATGGTAGGACGAGGAGGAGGTCTGTCCTGCTCTCTCCTCCCTCCATCTTTTCCGCTCCTCCCTCCGTCCTGCTCTCTCCTCCCTCCGTCCTGCTCTCTCCTCCCTCCGTCCTGCTCTCTCCTCCCTCCCTCCTTCTCTCTCCTCCCTCCGCCCTGCTCTCTCCTCCCTCCATCTTTTCCGCTCCTCCCTCCGTCCTGCTCTCTCCTCCCTCCGTCCTGCTCTCTCCTCCCTCCATCTTTTCCGCTCCTCCCTCCGTCCTGCTCTCTCCTCCCTCCATCTTTTCCGCTCCTCCCTCCGTCCCTGCTCTCTCTCCTCCCTCCGCCCTCTCTCTCTCCCTCCATCTTTTCCGCTCCTCCCTCCGTCCTGCTCTCTCCCTCCCTCCGTCCTGCTCTCTCCTCCCTCCATCTTTTCCGCTCCTCCCTCCGTCCTGCTCTCTCCTCCCTCCATCCTGCTCTCTCCTCCCTCCATCCTGCTCTCTCCTCCCTCCGTCTTCCTCCTCCTCTCCCGTCTTCTTTTCCCTCTCTCCCTACCTACTTTCTTCCCTCT
>JAPMUY010001450.1:7500-18211 GCA_026901105.3 Galaxias olidus
GTATTATAGTATTATATATATATATAACAACATGCATTATTAATATATATTATAGTATTATAATATATATATATAATAACATGCATTATTAATATATATTATAGTATTATATTATATATATATATAATAACATGCATTATTAATTTATATTATAGTATTATAATATATATATATATATAACAACATGCATTATTTATGTGCTTTTAGTGCTTGACAAACAATCTGAAAGAACTACTCTGTCATTTTCCTAATCTATCAAACCATTGTTTGTTGTCATCATTCCTCATCATATAAGGAAGCTGACAGTTCCATCATTTCAGTGGAATTACTATCCTATTACTCTTACAAAATAAATTTGTAATTAGTGTTCTCGCTTTAGGCAAGCAACACTACTATAATCTCACATATCTATTATCATAGCAAAAAATTTGAATTAAGTTGTTATTACCTTTGGGAAGGTTCTGTAATACCGTATTTTAAATAATCAACTTTTAGTGCAGAAATATTTCCCATAGGAATGAATGGGTGGAATGTTCAGAACTAGAGAGTGGCAGATGCTGATTTGAAAATATTGACCTACTTTTCTAAACTGCCACCACTCTAACCTAAGTCAACATGCATATATGCATT
This sequence comes from Galaxias olidus, assembly GCA_026901105.3. NCBI lineage: Eukaryota > Metazoa > Chordata > Actinopteri > Galaxiiformes > Galaxiidae > Galaxias > Galaxias olidus. Next base: position 8,131 of record JAPMUY010001450.1, read on the forward strand.
AATGTTCCCCTGATTCTTACAAGTCTTACGGTGTTATTATCTAAGCTGTGGGATTTATAGTTTTGACTTTATGGACGTTAGTTTGAAGACAACGCTCTCCATGGACATCCACAGTAAACGCTCTACTCTCCACTAGCTAAACGTTGCTCACTTCAAATTCATTGCCGTTTTCTAACCTGTAATCGCGCTTCCAGTTTTAACGTTTCATAGACATTAGACAGGGAAATTTTCGCCTGGTTCATACGGTGTCACAATGTGATATGTGTAGTTTTCTGTGTGGAACCGTTTGAAAGCGACCACAACTTAAGCTACTCACAAACATTGACCAGGTTGCCGTGGTTACGAGGATAAACATTGGCGTGCTATGCTTAACGTTGCTTATTTCGAATTCATTGCCGTTTTCTAACCTATGATAGCGCCTCGAATTTCTACGTTTCATAGACATATTAGACAGGGAAATAAATGTTCACCTGCTTCTTGTGAATCATACAGTGTAATTATCTAAGATGTGGGATTTAAACTTTTTCTCTAGAACCGCTTGAATTGTACGGCTTATTGTACTTGATGGACATCGCCCTGGTTGCCGTGGTTACGTGGGTAAACATTAGCGCGCTATGGCTACAACGGTAACAGTTAGCTAGTCACTGCACTGTCAACAGCAGCAGCTCGAACTCTGTTTAGCAGCTGATAGTTCACAGATGAGACTATGGACAGCGGGGGTGGCACTGACTGGCTGCAAGCACACATCACAATTTCCACAGAAATTGTAGCTCTATTCTAGTTTTGTTCTATGTTAGTATTTTTTTTACTATTATTTTTTATTTTTATTTATGTATTATTATTATTTATACAGGGTTTACTGATTATAAAGAGTTAATCGGATCTGAATTACATAATTTATGGATAGATATGTGGATGGACAGATGGAAGGATGGAGAGATGGATGTATGGACGGCTGGATGGAGAGATGGAGAGATGGAGAGATGGAGGGATGGAAGGAAAGATGGAGGAATGGGTGGATGGATGCCTAAAGGCTTTCTTTCAGATGTCACAGTCGTCTCTTTGATAGAAATTGTATTACAACATTTCATTATATTTATCATCATTCTCACCAGCCTAGAATCTGCAGAACATGTTTTTTTCTCAGAAGTGAAGATTTTATGGGAAGTCCCCCTGCAATGAATGAATCCCAACACAGCATAGCTTGGCAGTGTACGCTTTATTTATCGCATGGTAATGTTAGAACTCTAATGTCCATTTAAAACAAATTTTTGCCAACATCCATGTTGAACATGCATAAACGTTTGACCAACATAGACGTTGAAATGCACCAACATGCACACAGGGACTTGTCTAAAGGGCTTATGGATTATATATAGATTGTTTTATGTATTTATTCGCACAGAAAAAACAAAACATAAATACAAAAAAAATTATAAAAAATATATGTAAATACACACACACATATATATATATATATATATGTATATATAAATACACACACATATATATATTTATATATATATAAATACACACATACAGTTGGGCCCAAAAATATTTGGACAGTGACACAAGTTTTGTTATTTTAGCTGTTTACGAAAACATATTCAGGATACAATTATATAATCAATATGGGCTTAAAGTGCAGACTCTCAGCTGTAATTTGAGAGTATTCACATCCAAATTGGAGCAAGGGTTTAGGAATTACAGCTCTTTAATACGTAGCCGCCTCTTTTTCAAGGGACCAAAAGTAATTGGACAATTGACTCAGAAGGCTGCAAAAAAAAAATAACAACGCTGCATGGGCTCTTCCCTCATTAACCTGTCATCAATTAAGCAGTTAAAAGGTCTGGAGTTGATTCCAGGTGTGGCGTTTGCATTTGGAAGCTGTTGCTGTGAACACACAACATGCGGTCAAAGGAGCTCTCAATGGAGGTGAAACAGACCATCCTGAGGCTGAAAAAAAGAAGAAATCCATCAGAGAGATAGCAGAAATGTTAGGAGTGGCCAAATCAACAGTTTGGTACATTCTGAGAAAAAAAGAGTGCACTGGTGAGCTTGGGAACTCAAAAAGGCCTGGACGTCCACGGAAGACAACAGTGGTGGATGATCGCAGAATCCTTTCCATGGTGAAGAAAAACCCCTTCACAACATCCACTCAAGTGAAGAAAACTCTCCAGGAAGTAGGTGTATCAGTATCTAAGTCTACCATAAAGAGAAGACTTCATGAGAGTAAATACAAAGGATTCACCACAAGGTGCAAGACATTAATCAGCCTCAAAAATAGAAAGGCCAGAATTGACTTTGCCAAAAAACACCTGAAGAAGCCAACCCAGTTCTGGAACAGCATTCTTTGGACAGATGAGACTAAGATCAACCTGTACCAGAATGATGGGAAGAAGAAAGTTTGGAGGAGAATTGGAACAGCTCATGATCCAAAGCACACCACATCTTCTGTAAAACATGGTGGAGGCAGTGTGATGGCATGGGCATGCATGGCTTCCAATGGCACTGGGTCACTTGTGTTTATTGATGATGTGACAAAAGACAGAAGCAGCCGGATAAATTCTGAAGTGTATAGGGATATACTTTCTGCTCAGATTCAGCCAAATGCAGCAAAGTTGATTGGACGGCGCTTCACAGTACAGATGGACAATGACCCAAAACATACTGCAAAAAAGCAACCCAGGAGTTTTTTAAAGCAAAGAAGTGGAATATTCTGCAATGGCCGAGTCAATCACCAGATCTCAACCCAATCGAGCATGCATTTCACTTGCTCAAGACAAAACTTAAGGCAGAAAGACCCACAAACAAGCAACAACTGAAGACCGCTGCAGTAAAGGCCTGGCAAAGCATCACAAAGGAGGAAACCCAGCGTTTGGTGATGTCCATGGGTTCCAGACTTCAGGCAGTCATTGCCTGCAAAGGATTCTCAACAAAATATTGAAAAGTAACATTTTACTTGGGGTTATGTGTATTTGTCCAATTACTTTTGAGCCCCTGAAATGAGGAGCGTTTGTATAAAAATAGCTACAATTCCTACATGTTTAATCATATATTTTTGTTCAACCCCTTGAATTAAACCTTAAAGTCTGCACTTCAATTCCGTTGTAGTTGTTTCATTTCAAATCCAATGTGGTGGCATGCAGAGCCCAAATCATGAAGATTGTGTCACTGTCCAAATATTTTTGGGCCTAACTGTATACAGTACTGTGCATAAGCTTTAGGCACGGGATGCGATTTTGAAGGCGAAGGGTGGTCACACCAAATGTTGATTTGGACAGATTTGGTTTGCCCTCACTTTGTATTTAATGAATTGATAAAAAAGAAACAATCAACGTTTATATATTTATATCTTTTACTAACATTAAAGACTTCACACCTGCCAAAAACTTTTGCACAGTACTGTATATAATACCATTTCAATAGAATAATTTAGCATATCAATAAAATATTATAAAATCACAATTCACAAACCTTGAGTATTTTAGATTCTTGACTTTCAAAGATGTTCAACATTTACATTTTATTTGGGAGTAAAGGAAATCAAGTGAGGAAGAGATTCAGAGGGAGAGGCAGAGAGAGAGAGAGAGAGAGAGGGGTGAAAATGAAAACAGTGAGGGATCATTCATTATTTATTTGAAGTGATTATTTAGATGGGAGTAACCAACTTAGACTATATCTCTTTTGCAGCAATGTCCTGTTTAAAAAACAGGTAATTACAGAATTAAAACAAAAATAAGAAATTAAGAAACTAAAAACAAATAATAAACATATAAATCCCTAAATATATATACAATTATTTATTACTTTGAATGGTGGTTTAATTTGGGTAGGACATCCCACAATAGCTGATAAATGTATTGCCAAATAATGAACCTCCAGCTGAGAGAGGTCATGAAAGGTCACACAGCTGCTTGTCATGGATTTGCATGCTGTCTCACCTGGCCTGAGGTGGAATGGTATATGAACGCTTAGAAAACAATACTTAGCAATATCACGTTCCATAATCATCTCACAGTGCATCTGTCGTGGATCCAATCTTTATACACTCACGAACATAAGTAAAATAGAACACAATAAAACACAGACACTGAAATGGTTGGGATCAAATACTATATTGTTGTACAACAAACTTGTAAACACAAGTTAACCAGATAATAAAGTTTGATACCAGTATTTTACCAAGATAGTACTTCTGCAAAGGACAAAGTTCGTTTGCAAAAGGATCATACTCACACAACGTGTAAGACGCTGCCCGAAGAGAATGATGATCTAAACCTAAAGTCTGCTGTCTTATATCTACATCCATAGAATGCGAGCCTTGTTTTTTCCAGGCTGCAACAGGTGTAGTGAAGTTTAGAAGAATGCAGCTTAAAGGTTGGAATACTATATCCAGCCTAGGGGTTAGAACAGTGACCTCTTGGAAGTTATATTCAGCTAAAGGGTCGTTAAACTTATAATGATTAATGCCTTGGTTCACAAAGCACGTTCTCCAATAGATTGCCTTAACACATCTGTTTTGTCTACATACAAAAATAGCAGGTGAACTCTCTCTATTAAGTTTCAATGACATGCTTGCGATCTGCCTTTTGAAGGAGTCTAAAAAAAATAGAATAAATAACACACAATAAGCAATACAACTAAGCTACAAAGAACAGATTAAACAAACTAAAACACACAAAAAAACAAAGTAAAAACACCACAAATCAGTGTAAGAGACTAATACAATTGTAAAATAAAACTTACGAGAAAGCTTTTTTTTAAATTGGGAATCAGAAATAATATCCCCATAATTACGTAAGGATACAAACTAAGAAAACAATAAGGGACCCAAAATGGACCCCTGAGGAACACAACAAAAGAGACAGAGAAGAGGTATTAACTTTAGCAAATGAAAAGCATCTACCAGTAAAATAGGATCTGAACCAACAGAGTAGAGCCCCTGACCAACCCATTTATCAAGATTGTTAATTAAAACAGAAAGACCAACCGTGGCCAAAGCAGAGCTCTGATTAAGATTAAAACTGAAAAGTTCAAAGAACCAACATTGAGTAGATCATTTGACCTTGGCCAGAGCCATTTCAGAAGTGTAAAGCAGCTTTTCCCCAACCTTTTTCAACCCCACGGCACAAGATGAGTTAACATTTTTATTTTGCGGCACAAGATGTAAAACTGAAAACTTAATCCTAAGGATTTGTTTCTTTCCCAAATGTGACTCACTTCCCGCACCACAGTTGGGAAACGCCAATGTTCAACACAGAAGCCTAATCTGAGCAACATTAGGGATTCTAAAGTAAAGTGTTCTCAAAACATGTGGTAATTTAGAAATTAGTCCAAAATTGTATAAATCAAGAGGATCAGGAGAGGTTCCTCAGACAATGCTTGGTTGAGGACTTGCTTAAAGGGACCAAAATGCAAGATTGGTAATACTTTTATAGCATTGGTTTATCAGGATGGAATGTACAATGAGAAACAGGCGAAATCTGTGCATTTTGTCTAGTTCACCTCAGCTACATAACTAGCCAACTATGGGACGCTGTTGGTCAATTTACCATGCAGTCTATACCTCGGTCAATTTTTAAAATTAAACCATTCTCTGGCCAAACACAAGCTCTATACTTGGTGGTTACAGTAAACCAAGGAATGTGCTCACAATACATTTAAAACTACATAATCTGATAAGCAGAACACTGCTGGTCACCTTAATGCTTCCAGCTATGCTATCAATGCTTCTAGCACTAAACCAAATGCAGAGAATGTATTGGATTGCAGCTCAAACCTTGGAAATGTTTAACAGGAACCAGACTAAACTATTCGTTCCTACCCAAATGCATGTTCAAATGCACAGTAGCGTAGCATGCAAGTAAACCACAGAAAATTCAGGTCAACACTTTTATTAAAAAAAATATGAAACTTCCATTCTTAATTAACATCTCTATAGCCCCATAGCATCAGTTTTGTTTTGCACCAGCTGGTGCAATTTTATCCTCAAAGAAAGGCATGACTAAACGCAAACAAGATTCTGGTGCTTCATTGGCTAATTAACCAGTGTAACCCTTGGCTTCCTTTTCTGACAGGGTGAGGTTGTATCTGTCACCCAGGGCGCCATTGACTGTGAGGGTCAAGTTGTTACCGCCATCAGCCAGGGTGCCGTTGTCTACGAAGGTAAAGCTGCCTTTGGTCAGGGTGCCGTCGTCTGAGAGGGTGACGTTGCCGTCGGCCAGGGTGACGTTGCCGTCGGCCAGGGTGACGTTGTCTGAGAGGGTGCCGTTGTCTGAGAGGGTGCCGTTGTCTGAGAGGGTGCCGTTGTCTGAGAGGGTGCCGTTGTCTGAGAGGGTGCCGTTGTCTGAGAGGGTGCCGTTGTCTGAGAGGGTGCCGTTGTCTGAGAGGGTGCCGTTGTCTGAGAGGGTGCCGTTGTCTGAGAGGGTGCCGTTGTCTGAGAGGGTGCCGTTGTCTGAGAGGGTGCCGTTGTCTGAGAGGGTGCCGTTGTCTGAGAGGGTGCCGTTGTCTGAGAGGGTGCCGTTGTCTGAGAGGGTGCCGTTGTCTGAGAGGGTGCCGTTGTCTGAGAGGGTGCCGTTGTCTGAGAGGGTGCCGTTGTCTGAGAGGGTGCCGTTGTCTGAGAGGGTGCCGTTGTCTGAGAGGGTGCCGTTGTCTGAGAGGGTGCCGTTGTCTGAGAGGGTGCCGTTGTCTGAGAGGGTGCCGTTGTCTGAGAGGGTGCCGTTGTCTGAGAGGGTGCCGTTGTCTGAGAGGGTGCCGTTGTCTGAGAGGGTGCCGTTGTCGGAGAGGGTGCCGTTGTCTGAGAGGGTGCCGTTGTCTGAGAGGGTGCCGTTGTCTGAGAGGGTGCCGTTGTCTGAGAGGTTGAAGTTGTCTGAGAGGGTGACGTTGTCTGAGAGGGTGACGTTGTCTGAGAGGGTGACGTTGTCTGAGAGGGTGACGTTGTCTGAGAGGGTGACGTTGTCTGAGAGGGTGCCGTTGTCTGAGAGGGTGACGTTGTTGCCGCCATCAGCTAGGGTGCCGTTGTCTGAGAGGGTGACGTTGTTGCCGCCATCAGCTAGGGTGCCGTTGTCTGAGAGGGTGACGTTGTCTGAGAGGGTGCCTTTGTCTGAGAGGGTGCCATTGTCTGAGAGGGTGCCATTGTCTGAGAGGGTGCCATTGTCTGAGAGGGTGCCATTGTCTGAGAGGGTGCCATTGTCTGAGAGGGTGCCATTGTCTGAGAGGGTGCCATTGTCTGAGAGGGTGCCATTGTCAGAGAGGGTGCCATTGTCAGAGAGGGTGCCATTGTCAGAGAGGGTGCCATTGTCAGAGAGGGTGCCATTGTCAGAGAGGGTAACGTTGCCATCAGCCAGGGTGCCATTGTCTGAGAGGGTAACGTTGCCATCAGCCAGGGTGCCATTGTCTGAGAGGGTAACGTTGTCAGCCAGGGTGCCATTGTCTGAGAGGGTGACGTTGTCAGCCAGGGTGCCATTGTCTGAGAGGGTAACGTTGTCAGCCAGGGTGCCATTGTCTGAGAGGGTAACGTTGTCAGCCAGGGTGCCATTGTCTGAGAGGGTAACGTTGTCAGCCAGGGTGCCATTGTCAGCCAGGGTGCCATTGTCTGAGAGGGTAACGTTGTCAGCCAGGGTGCCATTGTCTGAGAGGGTAACGTTGTCAGCCAGGGTGCCATTGTGTGTGAGGGTGACGTTGTTGTTGCTGCTGTCAACCTTCTCGTGATCCCATTCAATGACAGAGGAAAACACATCACCCTTAGCCTGGGGACTCTCAGGGTTAAAGGGGGATTTCAGTTCCACTTCATTGGACTCCAAAGACACTAAAACAAAATGGTCAGAATAGTTCAGATGATTTTCCTGCATTGCAGACCACAATGAAAACAGAGCTTATTTAAAAGCATCATACTTTCTTCTGAAGCAGCATCCATGCTTTCCATAAAATCAAGGAGTCTCAGAGCATTTTCTGCATTCCTAATAGCAGCATCATTGGACGACAACTCTGAAAGAGAAATATAATAAATCTCTCACCCAAAGACCGAGAACAGTCTTCCAGCCTATTGACATTATAGACTGATCAATGAGCTGAGCAACCAGTCATCTCTAGACATGGCATCTATTGCATTGGGCTAAATAGCTCCTTCTTAATTTAAACTATTATATTAAATATAATTTTTTATTTACTCAGTTTAGTTTATGTTGCTTGCCTGTGTAATAAATGTCCTATGTAAATAAAAAAAAACTGATTTGATTGTCTTCCCAGTTCAAAATTTGACTTACCTAAACACCTCTTTTCACATTACAATGATTTGGTGTAATTAACCAACCAGATAAAACCTATAAGAACTCCACAATTGCTAATATATTTGGACTTGTTCACTTAGTTTGACAGCAAACACATCAACAACAAACCTCTTTCTTCTCTGAGGGAAGAGACTTCATCTTGTCTGCTCGTGCCTCCAACCCAGGAGCACAAACCTGGAAGAAAACACTGCACCTCACTAAACAAAATGTGACCGGGTGGAAAAGCAATTTATACTAACGTACAAAATCCAACACCTAACCAAACACTACACACCTTGAATCAATGGAGAAATAACAGCCAAAAGAAAAGAACAAACCTTTAGCAATACAAACAACCAGCAGATAAACTGTGACTGTCCAGCGAGACGTCATTGTGTGGCTTCAGGCAGCAGGACATTGTTTTTCTCCAGCAGAAGAAGGGTTTTTAAACCAAACCAGCAGCGATGACACTGCATCCTCAGCTGGTGCCAGTTGTGTCCTAATGATCACAGTAGACCAGCCATCTTGTTAGTGTGAGGGTGACGGGCAGTAGGTGTATTCACCCAAAATGTTTGCAATCTTTTATTATATAAAACATGAAAGGGTTATGGTGTTATGTGATATGATTACAGCGACAGTGGTATATTCAACTAAATTAATTGCCCAATAGACTAATAAAATCAACCATGAAAAATGTACTAAATGTAAAGCCACTATGGGCAACTTTTTTATATTAACGGATTATCATTTAATTTCTTATGATATCACATTGTAATGTCTATGGGAGAACAAAGTACTCCTCAGTCCTCTTGAAGCATCAATATTTATCCCTCATATTGTCTGCCAGTGTAGGATCTCCTGCAAAACTGTGATGAATTGCTTTATGGCACAAGGAAGTGCGAAACTAAATCAGAAAGAGATGCCCATACTTGTGCTAGCGATATGCAGTGACCACGAGCATTCTGCATGTCTTGCGACGGTTAGGAAAAATAATTACGCTAAGCAAACGGCTGCCAAAATCATCTCCTAAAAATTAACCACCTCAAGTAACTTTAGCAAATATAATTTAAGGAAGTAAGCTTAATTGACTTTTGCCTTTTTGAAGTACCAAGGTTTGACAACCTCCCTGACAACATGACCTCTGATCTGCCTGAGGTGGAAATAGGCTAAAATCCAATTTGTCATAATCCAAGATGAGCATTTTAAAAATCTATATTTAGAATGGCTAATGGGTTAAGAGCAGATATGTCATTGGGGTTTTTAAGTGGGTACCTTCCATCCTGAATGTTAAGTTACATTGAGGCCATGACACCTCCGGAAGGCTTTACATGACAAATGTAAAAATGTTATCCTTTCCACAGCGCCATATCCATAAATAAAGAGTGAAATAAATAGTGCCTTCATCAATCAGACTTCAGTAGCACCAAGGTTTACGTACACAAATTTATTAACTACATTTTTTAATTGACATACTCTGAAAGACTTTCATGTACATTTTTGTTACAAATGAAATATTATTGTATTGACATTTAGTCTACATTTAGTTTAGAGTAAACGGTATTTCGTTATTTTGGTTGTTGCAGAGCCTTTTGTTGTTATCCACTCCACTTGACCACTTGGTTCACATCAGTGTCAATATGAAGAACATTTTGAAGCCAAAATATTTATTTAGTTATTTTTTTTTTTTAACAAACTGGCATGGCATGTGATGTCACAGCTCAAACATTGCTGTTTAAATCCAGATTGGCGAGCAAAAATTTTTATTCGACAGATTGAGAAATATTATTGTTATTGTTTTGGATTATTATTAT